>JAVGVS010001882.1:0-14521 GCA_032718565.1 Distichodus sexfasciatus
TAATAATAATAATAATAATAATAATAAAAGAAACAGAACAGTTTGAAGAGGGGTCCATAAGCACTCCATGCTTGGACTCCTAATAACATGTTCTCCAAAACTGTGGCACCAGACACAATCTTATCATCATCATAACAGGGTTTTGGGCACTTAGACCACTCAACGGCCCCATTAGTTCAGCGCTTCCTCCCCATTTTATATAATATTCCACTCCTAACACTCATAGGTGAGAGTCAAGAAAAGTGAACCCTCCTTATTCCCAATAAACATCACACACACAAGCATGCCCTGTCAGGAAGAACTAGGTGTTGTCTCTCAGCTTGAACTGCCAAAGAGGCAGTGGCAGGCAACATTATCATGGCAAAAGTATCAAAGCATTTCCAATGTACATATCAAAGCCTGTAAAAAATATAGTATGCAGTTCTGTCTTTTTCTCTCATAGCTGAGGAGACGGCTGTCAGGGAACGAGTGTGAGATGTGTTTTAACTCTGAAAATCTATCCGAGAACGCCTACACTCCTCTAGGGGGAGAGAGAAAGAGAGAGAGAGAGAAACGGCGAAGAAGTGGAAAAAAGGCTGAAAGAAGGAAAGAAATAAAGAGGAAAAGATGTTTAGAAATTATTAGAAAAAATAGAGAATGAGAGGAGAGTTTCCCTAAAACACTCCAAACAGTTTTCGGTGACTTGTTAGAAAAGAGGATCTCCATCACTTCCCTTCGTCTCCATCTACACCATCCTGTAGCCTCTAATAACCCTCTTAAGAAAATTCCATTATTTTAGAGCTGACACCCACCCACACTGCGGGATAACGAGGCATCTGAAATATGCTTCTTCATAAAAACTGAACAATTTGGTTCAAAAATGAGGAAAAAAGGACTAAAGATTGCACTGATCTAATACGTGGATCAGATGTCGGTCCGATAATGACTCAAACAGCTGGATCGGGTATCAGTGGCTTTGGGCCAATATATGGAAGTGATCTGTAAATGTGTGCACGCTCAGTTGGTTCTGCATGGGAAGCGTTACTGCGGTAAAGCTGGTTTATTGTTCAACATGAGCAGAACAAGCAACACAACACACTTTTTACATTATATTACACTATTACAATTATTACATTGTTTAAGTTAGGAAAACTGTATTTAAAACTGTATTTAAAATTTCCTTAAACATATCCCACACATTTGTTCAGACATTTTTAAGCATTATTTTCTGTTCTCTGTTTAAAAACGACTTGATTCATCTTGAGGAGTAATTGTGATGCTTTTACTGTTTTCAAATGTCATGATGGTAAAAATAAACTATTGTGACAATTATTTTAATCATTGATTTTCCGGTGCTAAAAAGCAAAGTAAATGAACACACTTTAATACAAAAAAATATTTTTTGTTAAAACCAAATATTAAAAACTAAACTTAAAAAGAGAATGATGGGAAGGAAAAAGTTAGGAAAAGTTGCACAAACTAGATGATGAAAATTTTAGGCAATACGAGTTTTTCTCTCATCACAGCAATGATTGTGCTGGGAGCCTCTTACACACACAACACACCCCAGAACAGCATGTTCAGAGGCAATTTTTCCTGTTATTTTGTGTGTGTGTGTGTGTGTTTGTGTGTGTGTGAAACAATCCGCTGTTTGACAGTTACATACGTCATGTCAGTCTTGATTAATTAAACTATTAAACTAAACCTTCCCCATTTCTCTCTCCCTCTCTCTCATGCTTCTAATGGCAGAAGTGCTTTAATGATGCTTAAGAATAGCACTCAGGATCACCTGTGGTCAGAATTAATTTTAAAAGTTCTGTGAAGTGTGTGTGTGGTAAAGGAACACACTACGTCATGTTTTTAAAGCTTATGGTGTGGAAAAAGTCAGTTCAGAATGAATGGTGGTGGTCTAGTGGTCAAATATTTTTAAACGAAACATGGCACGATACCACTTATGATACCGGTATTGTAAATTTATATATCTGCTGAAAACAATGCTTTAAAAATGCTTTAAAAAATACATGACTGAGATTATTCTCTTATGCTTAAGGAAATAGTTGACTTAAAGTATTTATTACTAAACAGTATCTCAAAAGTAATGCATTTAATTTTGTGACAGTCCCTACTCAGACCCTCCAAGATTTTGTGGGCCTTTTTTGAGATAGATGTGGCCTAAAATGCCTGGTTTTTCAGCAGCTCTTCTAAAAAAATTGTGATGAAAGTTGTAGTGTCTTAAGGCGTAAAGTTGCGGGAGCAAGTCAAAGTTGCAGCAAAATGTGTCCCCCTTTATGATGATTCTTTAAGCATTAATTAAAATGAAGGGAAAAAAAACACTGTTATTTTTATTAATCATTGCAATTTTTGAAGGTAAATGTGAGGCGTTTTTATCACACGTTTCCTGTGTCTTCTAAATGTAACAAGGAAGTGAGTTCGCAGTTGCGATCGTAACATCACGAAATCCTGGAGGGTCCACCTAATCCTGTGGGGCTAAAACCATAGACATTGCGAGTGAGAGCTGGTGTTGTTAAGGAAATTAAACAGTATAATGGTGTGATGTGCTTTTGGGGTTGTAGTGTGTTGCGTTGCTTGTTCTGCACATTGTCATAACAATATGTAGGAATTAGCACAAATGTTGAACAATTTACAGATCGGCTCCACAGATTAGCCCAGCTATTTGAGTCGTTATCCGGCCGATATCTAATCCACGTATCGGACCAGTGCCATTTCTATTTTAAACGGTAGCTTGTCAAGCTACAAGTTACTTATGATTACGAGTAGCTAAACTACAGCAAAGCAACTGTTTTAATATACTAGTTTCCGTCACTACAAGCTACAGAAAAACAGTCGCTACCTAAATACAAGATATATCACAACTGCAGATTTTTGTTTCTATCTTAAGCAAGGTGGACTCCATCATTTGACTCCATCTCACAGCTGCCAAGAGTGTGCTGTGATGCAATGAGACGTGGTAGCCCATCAGATGCCTCTTCTGCCAGTTTAACACCCTTTGGAATGAAGAAAAAATCATTTACTTTGAACTGAACTATTCAATTTGAAATCATTTTAATACCAGGTGATAGACAATACATTTTTGCATGGTCATGTTGGTTAATAATGAATAAAAGATGGAAACGTTGAACGTTGAACCTGAACATCAATGACTCCCTGTTTCTCTCTCTCTCTCTCTCTCTCTCTCTCTCTCTCTCTCCGCTTTTCTTTCTACCTTTACGTTTTTCTTTTTAATTTCACCTAATAAATAAACGTTCTAAATGAAAACGAAAAGTTTCTTTACCCACAGCTAAACCTTGAGCTTATTTTCTTGGTCATCATTACAGTGACTTATGCTATGTTTTCAGACATTGACTAGAGTTACAGCTCCATTACAGTGCTTTTAATTTGGACGACTGTGCTTCGTATGAAACACAAATCATTGTTTGGAAATGTCTCTGTTTTGCTATTTAGGATGGATTACTGCAGTGGGAATCATCTCTGATCAAAACGAGTTTCGGTCTCGGTTCCTGCACAGAAAAAGAATGAGTCTAGATGAGATGAAAAAAATTGCATCAGATACCAGACACAAGGCCTACGAGATTCCAATAGTTTTGTAACACATCTTTGATGAAGTAAGCTCCACTGTGGCTTGTCACTTTTTTTTATCCAAACATATACATGCAGGAGAACTTGCAGCCTTCAACGTATGTTCATCGACACCATGGCAAAGAGCATTTATTCTACTTGATAACTGCCGCGCAACAAGGAGTGCAGTTTTATAGTTCAGAATGTTAAGGTTTCTTGTAAATGTGGTGAAAAAATTGATAAATTTGGGGAATAAATCATTTTAAATTCTATTCTAAAACACAGAGTGAGTGATTATTTGTCATTGTGAACATAGCACAGCAAAGCACTACCAAATGTGACCTCTGCATTTGCCTTGCGGTCGGTACCTTGCTTATGAGTGGTAGCTTTACTGGTCAGGAACTTCTGAACCAGCGACCTTCTGATCATGGAGTCAACTCCCTAACCGTTACGCCACTAAATGCTGCTTAAAATGCTGTTGTAGCTGCTTAAAACTTGAATAATCTGTAACTTGTTAATAGTGGGGGACGGCATGGTGGCGCAGTGTTTTAGCGCTGCCACCTCACAGCAAGAAGGTCCTGGGTTTGAGCCCCGGGGTGGCCGTGGGGCCTTTCTGTGTGGAGTTTGTGTGCTGTCTCCGTGTTCACCTGGGTTTCCTCCCACGGTTCAAAAAGCATGCGGTGTATGTTAATTGGTGACTCTAAAATTGGCCCTGTAAAGTGTGAATGTGAGTGTGATTGGGTGAGTGTGTGTGCCCTGCAGTGTGTTGGCGCCTGCCCAGGGTTGTTCCCTGCCTTGCATCCGTGAGTTCCCAGGAGAGACTCTGGTCTCGGCGACCCCAGTTGGGATTAAGCTGTTTGAATAATGTATGTATGAATGAATGAATGAATGAATGAATAAATGAATTGTTAATAGTGTTGTTTGGTAGGCCGGCAAAAAGAGAGTTACAATAATCAATACCATCCGTCATAAAAGGTTTTACATTAGTAATACAAGGCAACTGGTAGGGTAACAATTAGAGAGATGGCACTGTGTTTAAAGGGTCACTGGTTCAAGTTCCAGACTGGTAAAAGTACCACTGACGTACTCATGAGCAAGGTACCATGCCCAAGCACTGCTACCATGAAAGTTGCCCACTGTTCCTTTACGGATGGGTCAAATGCAGAGGTCACATTTCGTTGTGGTGCACTGTGATGCTGTCACGTTCGGGTTAGCCACCCTTGAAACAGAGGACGCCGATGCAGGATTCACTGGTTACACGTGAACGCTTTTCACACAAACAAAAACATGCACACACAACACGGACGCGGGCTCGCACTGCTCTCGCTCAGTCTCTCTGCAATTCGTAAACGGATTGCCATACGAAAGAGAAACCGAACTCTCAGCGAGTTGACAGAACTTCCTGGTTGGTGAGTAAAATGCAGTTTTCTTAAAATGATGACATCAGGGACGTCGCCAGGATTGAAAGATAGGTGGGCTTAGACTCTAGGGGTGTGGTTTAGGGTTAGGGTTAAGGTTATGCACTACGTGCGTGCCAACATTTTTTCATCGCACCTACATAGGCTTCATCAATTAATTCATTATTTGAGGAACATTTATCAGGACCAGCCTATTCCATGGAAAGTGAAAGTGAGTGATTATTTGTCATTGTGAACACACCACAGCACAGCACACAGTGCACCACAACCAAATGTGACCTCTGCATTTAACCCATCCGTGAAGGAGCAGTGGGCAGCTAACAAGCGCCCGGAGAGCAGTGCTTGGGGACGGTACTGTACTCATGAGTACCTCAGTGGTAACTTCGCCGGCCCTGGATTCAAAGCTGTGACCTTCTGATCACGGGGCGAACACCCTACCGTTACGCCACCAGCTGCCCCAGAGAAGGACATTTTATGCTTGATACCTCTAAAAAAGTGTGTGTGTGTGTACCATGTTTTTATGCATTGTGGGGACCTTTTTAGGCCTTTACAGACGTGGACAAAATTGTTGCTACCCTTCCGTTACAGAAAGAAAAACCCACAATGGTCACTGAAATAACTTGAAACTGACAAAAGGAATAATACATAACAATTTACTGAAAATTAACAAATAAAAATTAGACATTGCTTTTGAATTGAGGTTCAACAGAATTATTAAAAAAAACAAACTAATAAAACTGGCCTGGACAAAAATGATGGTACCCCTAGAAAAGACTGAAAATAATTTGACTGTAGGGACGAGTTAAACTAAAGTGTGTCCTGTAATTAGCATCACAGGTGTCTTCAAGCTTGCCATCAGTCAGTCTGCCTGTTTAAAGGGTGAAATGTAGTCCCTGTGCTGTTTGGTATTATGGTGTGTACCACACTGAACATGGATGATAGACAGATAAGGAGAGAATTGTCTCAAGAGATTAGAAAAAAATATATAGACAAGCATGTTAAAGGTAACGGCTATAAGACCATCTCCAAGCAACTTGATGTTCCTGTGACAACAGTTGCACATATTATTCAGAAGTTTAAGGTCCACGGGACTGTAGCCAACCTCCCTGGACGTGGCAGCAAGAGGAAAATTGGTGACAAATTGAAAAGATGGATAATACGAATGGTAACCAAAGAGCGCAGAACAACTTCCAAAGAGATTAGAGGTGAACTCCAAGGACAAGGTACATCAGTGTCAGATTGCACCATCCATCGCTGTTTGAGCCAAAGTGGACTTAATGGAAGACGACCGAGGAAGACACCACTGTTGAAAGCAAATCATAAAGCGAGACTGGAATTTGGCATAATGCATATTGACAAACCACAAAGCTTCTGGCAGAATGTCCTTTGGACAGATGAGAAAAAACTGGAGCTTTTTGGCAAGTTCCATCAGCTCCATGTTCACAGATGCAAAAATGAAGCATACAAAGAAAAAGAAGACTGTACCTACTGTGGAACATGGATGAGGTTCAGTTATGATCTGGGGCTGCTTTGCTGCATCTTGAATCTGTGCAAGGTACATTGAAATCTCGAGACTATCAAGCATTCTGGAGCAAAATGTGCTGCCCAGCGTCAGAAAGCTTGGTCTCAGTCGCAGGTCATGGGTCCTCCAACAGGATGATGACCCAAAACACGCGGCTCAAAACACCCAAGAATGGCTAAGAACAAAAAATTGGACTGTTCTGAAGTGGCCTTCTATGAGCCCTGATCTAAATCCTATCAAACATCTGCGGAAGGAGCTGAAACGTGGAGTCTGGAGAAGGCACCCTTCAAACCTGAGACAGCTGGAGCGGTTTACTCACGATGAGTGGGCCAAAATACCTGTCGACAGGTCTAGAAGTCTCATGGACAGTTACAGGAATCGCTTGATTGCAGTGATTGCCTCAAAAGGTTGTGCAACAAAATATTAAGTTAGGGGTACCATCATTTTTGTCCAGACCAGTTTCATTAGTTTGCTTTTTAAAATAATTCTGATGAAGCTCAATTCAAAAGCAATGTCTGATTTTTATATGTAAATTTTCAGTAAATTGTTATGTATTATTCTTTTTGTCAGTTTCAAGTTATTTCAGTGACCACTGTGGATTTTTCTTTCTGTAACGGAAGGGTACCAACAATTTTGTCCACGTCTGTATGTCCCCTAAAATCACTTTTATTCATTTTGATTGGGCTGTTTGGGGACATTTGAGAGGTCTCCATGAGGAAAAATGACTTTGGTTCGCTGAGGTTAAGGTTAGGGTTAGTATCAGCTGTAGAATTAGATACATCTAATCATTATGGGAGTTTATGGTCCCTACAAATATAGTTGTACAAGTTTGTGTGTGTCAGTGTGTGTGTGCTTGTGTGTGTGGGCGGAGCTCCGCCGCGCCATTAAAGACAAAGACTGTAATCGAGCGACCATTCATTTCAGTGTTATTGGTCTGCTTTTTCGACATGCACATCATAAATAGACCAATTTAGCAAAAGTATCAGAATTTTCCCATAAATGTGTCATACTGTATATCACTGGAAATGGGAGAATGTAAGCTTTATTGTAGTACATGACACATAGTCAGGAAATTATGTTTGACAGTGCATCAGTCTTGAAAATGTTTTTTGAACTGAAATTTCTCAAAAACATGTTTTTCTGAGCCCGTAATTTGCCAAATCCTTTGACGTAGCCGCACTCAGTCAGTATTAAAAATATCAATGTGACAGTTTCACAAAATGTTCCTTACATTATGTATAAAACAGAAAATTATTTAAAAATGACTTCAGCTGGGTTATCACAGGCAGCGTCACATGTATCCACATGTGTATGTACGCTACCAGTCAAAAGTTTGGACACACCTTCCCATTCAGTGTTTTATTCTTTATTATCATGACTATTCACGTTGTAGATTCTCACTGAAGGCACTATGAATGAACACATATGGAATTATGTAGTAAACCAAAAGTGTGAAATAACCCAGAACATGTTTTATATCTTAGATTCTTGAAAATAACCACCCTTTGCTTTGATCACTGCTTTGCACACTCTTGGCATTCTCTCGATGAGCTTCATGAGGTAGTCACCTGAAATGTTCTTCCAACAGTCTTGAAGGAGTTCCCACAGATGCTGAGCACTTGTTGGCCCTTTTGCCTTCACTCTGCGGTCTATCTCATCCCAAACCATCTCGATTGGGTGACTGTGGAGGCCAGGCCATCTAGTGCAGCACTCCATCACTCTCCTTCTGGGTAAAATAGCCCTTACACAGTTCATTCATAGTTTTGATGCCTTTAGTGAGAATCTACAATGTAAATAGTAATGAAAATAAAGAAAAAACATTGAATGGGAAGGTGTGTCCAAACGTTTGACTGGTAGTGTATGATATAAAATAAACAAGTCTAAGTGTGCAGAACTGTATTTTCCAAATGTGAACAGCACAGTGCTACCTTGTTAAGGTCACCCCTTACGAAAAATTTTAAGCTTCTGGCAAACAGTTGCTGTTAACCTTTGGGAATGTTGCCGCAAATTTGCAGCAAGGTCATATTTTCTCATGCAAATTAGGCTTGTGGCAAACTTGCGGTGGACTTCTAGCAAAATTTGTGGAAAACGTATGCACCTGGCAAATTTGTCACCAAAAGATCACTACATGTTTGTCATTACTGTCAAATAGTTCTGGCAAATACATTAACCACTAGTGGCAATTTGTGATTGACGCCAGAACATTGCTGCAAGTTTGCCACTAGTAGCTGACGATACAAAATTGTGGCAACCCCTGCTTGGCATAAATTAACCGCAGCAAACACTTAGTTTTTGTAAGGGACATTCATGCCATCATGCCATTGCTGCTTCACCAGTTTTCCTTCCTTGGACAACTTTTGGTATCTCCTGACCACTGCAGAGTGGGAACATCACTACAGAGATGCAGTGCTGGACATGCTCTGACCCAGTCATTTGGCCATCATCACATTTTGGCTCTTTATTTTTTATTTTTTGGCTCTTTATTAAGTATTTTTTTGTGACCGTAGACAAAATAGAGGTTTCAAAAAGTGACAAATAATGACCTTTGTAAATTACAAAATTTTGGGGTTAAAAAATATAACATTCATTATTATTGTTGCCAAGTAGAGAGTAAAAGTTGCTACTAATTATGAGTATTGTTGCTTGAAAGGGTTGCGATAATCTGAAGAAGTAAAATTTCTCAAGTACTATTAGAGTTGGGATCAAGACCACAAAAACCAACACCGAGACAAGACCAAGACAAGAGTGTGTCGTGACCGAGACAAGACCAAGACTCTGAAGGGCCAAGACCGAGACGAGAGCGAGAGACCAGGGCGGGGCGAGACCGAGTCGAGACCGAGACCGGACCAATGCATGTTTTACACCACATGATATATGACATCTTACATATCTAGAATGTGATAATCGGTCCACTTTAAGCAGTTATCCATCTGGATATAGAGTAAAATTAGGGGATAACAAACAATCCATGTTTCTATATTTATCATTTCCATATTGATTCATCTCTAACATTAGAAAATGGGAAAAAATCTAATAAATTGAAAATGAAGAAATACTTAAGTTTAAGGTAATTTTGGTAATCATTTTGGCCTATAAAATGAAGAGAACTACATTTTTGTGCGTAATGGCATTCCCTATGAGAGTCGCTAGCGCTAACGTGGGTGTTTACATCGCGAATAATACCATTAATGCTTTTATTTATTTCATTTTTTTTTATGAAATTACTTCAGTTTTTGTACACGGAATTACTCCGAAATAATTTCACATACCGAGGAATGAATATAATGTCAGTTGAAAGTCTTGTGATTCTGATGGTATGTGTGTGGTTTCTGTGAGTTAAAGGGATTCTGTGTAATTGAAACACTACTTAATAAACAACGCAAAATGCCTGCGTTGAACTCAAAGAGTTTTAATAGTAATATAATTCAGAATTGTGATCTCGGCTGATCTCCAAATAAAATCCCGAGTCCATGACAAGACCGAGACTTTTCAAACCTGGTCTCGAGTACTACAACACCAAATACTATACTGCACTGCTGGAGTTCCTGCTTTGTAAAAAAATGTTATACAGAAGCTGGAGAGAGGTGTTTTTTGTGACTTAAATTAATTGTTTGCACTTCAAGTGCGAGAACCAACTGGCTTTAGAGTTTGAAAGATAATTTTCCAGCGACTGGCCCAACAGAGTCTTTCGAAACAACAGCTTCACCTCAATTAACATGTGAAATAAGCACATTTATCATAGGCTTGTAAACTCAGAGCTAGTCCTGGGGTGAACGCTGCACTGGCTCAGTAATTGCCTATCAGCGTTGTAATACTTTAATTGTGGTGTTTATATTGCTGTTATTTGCAAACAATGTAATCAAAAATACCAGCATATTGGCTTATGGTGGAATAAAAAGGCTGCTCTAAAATGTCTCAAATTGTGTTAGAAGGCATTAGAATTACCTCAGTTCTCCTCTAATGCTCTCTCCTCCTCACATCTGCTCTCCTGCCATTTCCTTTTCCTCCCCA
Source organism: Distichodus sexfasciatus (assembly GCA_032718565.1). Taxonomy (NCBI): domain Eukaryota; kingdom Metazoa; phylum Chordata; class Actinopteri; order Characiformes; family Distichodontidae; genus Distichodus; species Distichodus sexfasciatus. Next base: position 10,507 of record JAVGVS010001882.1, read on the forward strand.
TGCTCTCATTCTTCTCTCCTCTCAACCGCTCTCTTTTCCTCTCAGCCCTTCTTTTCTCCTTCTGTTCTCCTCACCTCTACCGCTCTCCTCTGCTGTTTGAAAAGGGCACTTTGACCCTTGTGTTCGGGGCGAATAGATTTTGGCTCAGGCTTTGGTCTCCAGGGTAAAGCAACTCGAGTGCTCTCCAGCCGAAACAATCCATTTCAGAAGGATTAAAGAGCAGAGAGCCACACAACATGGAGTCAGATCACAGTCATTTTCTCTTCCAGTCAAATCAGTAGTAATTTTCATGTAAGAGTGGAGTGGAGATTTTGGCCTTCGAAATATGCTAAGCACACCCTCCAGGGTTTCGCAATGTTGCGATCGCAACTATTAACGCAAATTCAGCCAATCTCCACAAATTAATTACTACTGTGCAATTTTGACCAATCATCATCGTTTCCCACAAAACGTTGAGTCACACGTCAGCGCACTCACTTCCTTGTTGCGTTTAGAAGACGCAGGAAACGTGATAAAAACGCCTCGCGTTTACCTTGAAAAACAACTAAATGATTAATCGATAAAAAATAATAGTGGTTTTGTTCCCTTCATTTGAGTTAATTGTTAAATAATTATTGTAAAGGGGACCAAAATCGCAATTGTTTCTGCAACTTTGACTTGCTCCCCCAACTTTATTTCAACAAAACGTTACCACAAAATCAGCCATTTAAGGCAGCAACAATCTCAAAAAAAGCTGGCTAAGAGGCTGCACCATAAACCTCCACCAACCTTTAGGGGTGTAACAGTAGTTCAACCTACATCGATACTCTGATTCACCTGCAGTAACATGTTACAAAAGTAACACAATTGTATAATATTACAGCAAAAGGCATTACTAATACATGTACAGTTTTATTATATTTGTTAGATATTTCAGTTACAAACAGTACAACACACTTTTAACCAGAAATTTAGTGCTCTTCTGTTTTTATTTTAAATATCAACAATGCGACACATATGGCACAAGAGAAAAAAAAATCTTGAATAAAAAAATTATTTGCTGCAGACCTGCAATCATTATGCTGTACCACATCGCCCTCTATTGGATGTAGAATGAACTGCAGTAAACTACATTTTAGCATTTTACAACGCCAAGTCCTACTTCCACTGTTATTTTGGTGAATGTACTGTAACTCAAAAGTAATGCAGGAGTCGTGTAACACATTACAGTTCAGAGACAGTAATATTGTAATGTAACCAAGTGAAATAACAGTTACTAGTAATCTATATGATATTACATTTTGGGCAACTTGCCCAACACTGTTCAACACCTGCCTATAGCCTTGATCCAAAATGAAAACATCGATCAGGCATCATACTTTTTATAATTTCACTATGTATTGAACAGGAGGTCTGCTTTTATTAAAGGAGAATGATTATTTTTCAGTCAAATGTCTAGTTGTGCTCAGGAATTAAAATTTTCTTTCATGATTTGACGATTGAAACTGAGAGCGTTAAATTATCATATGATATTGTATCATGTTGATCGCTGGCTCCTGAATTGAATCAAAATGAAATAGAATCGTAGTTGACTTTGTGATATTGGTAGACGTTGAATTGTTGTCCATTGAATAGATATAATATGATATCATAAAACTTGTGATTTACACCCCTACAAACCTTCAAAATGTTTTGCTGAGACATGCTAATTTTGGTTTGAAAAAAATGGGTTTGGAGTTACAGTCTCCATCTCTCATTTCATCACTTCGCCCCAGGACGAAAGTACTATTTTAATAGTGACCAACTCATGGGTCACTTCACATATAGATGCTAATATGGCTAACAACAAATGGCAACTAGCATGGTAAAATTATCATAGCTTCATGACTTATTCTAGAAGCTTCTGTTAGCTTGCATTTATTGTTAGTCATACTATAAAGCTGAGTACCACTTAAAACAGAAACTTTTCTACTCTACTTGACCTATGACCAGATTTCCTGGGGCTGTCTGTTGGGGGACTTGCTATAACATGACTTATGTCCCCATGTCCAAAATTCTGACATCTCTGCTTTGGGTTTTTGAAATTGTGGTTGCAGCCAGTGGAGTGGGTTCTGTTTCGCCCGCTGGGCTTGTCTGCAACGAGAACATGCGTCCCCTACAGCCAGCCATCAAGTCCTGACCGGCCATTAGGGCTGATGGCAGCACTGTGTTTTGACGTTTTGACGTGGGCATTGAGTAACAAACTTCCTGGTGCATGACGGAACCGCTGGACATGAGTTTGACCTCGATCTATGCTCACACACACATGCATACACACACACACACACACACACACTGAAACTAGAATCACCCTGCTCTGATCCCTGACCTTGTGGAACTTATTTTATGGAATTTCTGTCTTTTTCTGATGAAATTCCCATCTGAAATGAGACATGGATCTCTGCAGGATGGAGTGGTGAACATTCCAAAAGATGAGAGCATGTGTGGAAATGCCTCTTCCCTAAACTGAAGGGAAAATAAAGGTAATTTTTGATACCACATTAACTACTGAAAAGATACTACTCTCACTGACTATATGTATTAAAAACATTATTTAATTTGCAATATAGCTAGTAGACAAATAATCTTAAATTATGGAAAATGTTTAAAGATTTATGCTCAAAAGGACATTGTTTTCAGGACATCTATAGCCCGTGTCTCACTTGCAAACCCATAATGTTCAGGGACTGTCTAGATAAACAGCTGCATAACTTTTACTTTAGTTGTGAGTGCAGCTTGCGCTGTCTCACTAGCCTTGAACTCCGAAGATTCTTTGCACGCGACACGCGTCCAAAAAAGAGTCTTGAGTCCAGTCTTTTCTTTTGTTGTCTTTTTTGTTACTACAACTTAGACTTTTACAAGCAAAAGATGAATTCTTAGGACTACAAAGAGACTATGTGACGGTCAAAAGAGTGTAACGCTCCTCAGTTATCCAGAGAGACTTACAACAGTGCTTTGTAGTCCACGACTGTTCTTCGATCTGTAAAGTTAGACTTAAAATCAACAACTGTCATTATAACCAAGTTACCACAAACTACAGTAAGTTATATACTTTAATCAAAAAATCATGTAAGAGAAAAGGAGTTAGTGCACAGACAACAAACATACATATGTTCTGACTTCTTCTTCTTCATCTTGTTTTAATTGTTCATCTTGTTCTACTTCTTCTTGTCCTTCTTGTTATTGCTCTTGTTCTTCTTCATTTCTTCCTGCCCTTTTCTGATGTTGTTCTTGTTTTGAAAGTGAGTGATTATTTGACATTGTCAGCACAGCACAGCACAGCACAGCACACAGTGCACCACAACCAAATGAGACCTCTGCATTTGACTCATCCATGAAGGAGCAGTGGCCAGTGCTCGGAAAGCTTGGGGACGGTACCTTGCTCATGAGTACCTCAGTGGTAACTTTACCAGTTTGGGACGCGAACCGACGGACTTCTGATCACGGGGCGCACACGTAACCATCACGCCACCAACTGCTTTTTGCCCTTCTTCTTTCTCACATCTTGTTCTTCTTCTTCTTTATCACATCTTCTTCCACTTCTTCTTCTTCTTCTTTATAACATCTTCTTCTCCTTCTTCTGATTATCATTACTGTATACTGCTTAACATTAGGAGTTTAACAAATTGTACAACTTCTTTTTCCTCTTAACATGGCACACAGTGCACCACAACCAAATGTGACATCTGCATTTGACCCATCCTGGAGCAGTGGGCAGCTTTTTGGCAGCGCCCAGGTATAAGTGCTTGGGAACGGTACCTTGCTCATGAATGTCTCAGTGGTACCTTTACCAGTCCGGGACTTGAACCGGCAACCGTCTGGTCACGGGGCCGACTCTCTAACTGTTACGCTACCAACTGCCCTCATTCTCCTTTTCTTCCCCATCTTCTTCTGGGTTTTCTTCTTCTTCTTCTTCTTCTTCTTCTAATTGCATATTGCTTAGAGTGCCAAAAGTGTTCATTTTGTTCTTCATATACTACTACTACTACTACTACTA
>JAVGVS010001883.1:0-14503 GCA_032718565.1 Distichodus sexfasciatus
TATGGAATCTAAATGCATTAATCAACTTTTTAGCAAGCCTTTAGAAGTGTTTTTCTCCTATATATTATTAATCGCAATAGATAACTAGCTTTTGTTAAGTGAAATAATGTCACTGGTAGGATTGCCACCTAGGTCTGACAAAAATCCGGAATATTTTGCCAACTCGACCAACCACTTTGGCTCATCCTATTGAAAAAGATGGGAAAGTGTTTTTCTCCAGGACAGACCATTAAAAAGATGTACAATACCGGTAAAACCGGGACAGGTAGCAACTCTAGACACTGGAGTGTGGGGTGTTACATAAAAAAATCTGGAATAATATGCTAGTCACATTATTGGAATAAAAATGTTAATTAGGTTTAGGAGAAGTTAACTTGTTCAAGAGACTGAAGAGTAAAGGTAACAATATGCCCCCTAGTTCAGAACGCGAGACAAACGTCGCGGTAAAAAACAAAACAAAAACAACACTAAATCTAGTGATGTCATCTACATTATGTTTCGTAGCCATAAGCAGCGGTCGAAACTTGCTTCTTCAAGACCATTAAGAATGTTGTACTTACTGAGGCATCAAGCTGAAAAACCATCTCTTTAACATGTACTAGAAATAAGCACCAAACAGATCATATAATATGATTGATCTCTATAAAACATATTTAAAAACGGAAAAAAAGACAATTACATAACTCAAGTAGCACTTACCGCTTGATCCATCTTGGCGTGCGTTTGCAGCGTGAATGGTATAGCGATTAGCGATAAACGGAAACATCATTTCCGCCTGCGTGGTACGCTATTGTTATTGTGCCCATTTTTTAGGGGGCCATGCAGTGGAACACTGCGTGGTCCACTATTGTTATTGTGCAAATTTTTTTTTTCTGGCTCAAAACGCGTTGTGGAGAAGAAATGGTGAGACCTACAGCTTTGAAATTTGTCAGGTAGGGGCGGTACCCCACCCATTACTCAGGCAAAAAGAATTGCACCAAAATAAGCTATTTTGCATAAAATGAAATCCCATCTTTTTCGAACTCGTCCCTGGATTTTTGTCCAATCTGCATGCAACTGGTATCATTTGAATCCCAAGACACTCTTCTTTAATTATTATCGAGCACATTTTTAATTTTTGGCAGGTAGCTCCTTGACTCTACCCAATACTGAGGAAAACAGTTACTTTACTTTTCCATATTTCAACATTTCAAACATCACGTACTTCTCAGGCAAAAAAATAATAATTGCACCACTCTACCACTTGATGGCGCTAATAAGCTATTATGCGTTTTCCGTAATAACTTTTGAATCGTAGCTCCGATTCTTAGAAGTCATATATTATCTTATTTCTTAGATCAAGACGAATCTTAATAAACCCTCGTATCTATTTTTCCCATATTGGATTTTTCTTTAATCGGCATAACTAGTCAACTAGATCCTGGATTTTTATCCAATCTGCATGTAACTGGTATTATTTGAATCCCAAGACATTCTTCCTTAATTATTAGTATATTTTTAATTTAGGTTTTCATTTGGCTGTATTTTTTTAAATAAATGTGCTCGGCTTCATATAGTAATGCAATGCCACACACTGAAAATCATAGAAATCTAGCTCTGAGTGAGCTACTGCTAATTTTCATAATATGAAATCATATTATTTAAATCTCAGCATATTCTTCTTTAATAGTTATTGAGCACATTTTTCATTTACCTATTCATATGGCTATATTATGCAAATCAGTACTTTGAAACAAATTCAGCAAGACATATGTTTTTAGACACTCTCTTATAGTAATTATTAAGCACATTTTCAGGTATTTCTTTATATGGCTGCAAAGCTTCACTTCAAAGTCGATATCCAACTTGTTGGCACCATAATAAACTATTTTAAAGTTAGCTGAATAAGTTTTGAACAGTAAATACGTAGAAAAAAAGATGAAAGATATCAAAGCTCAACATATATATATACTTCAATTCGTCAAAAACTGATAAAGCTGCAAACTGCATGGCCCCCGTAATCACTGCTTGCAGTTATATTTTTAAATGATTTTTTGTCTGAATTTAAGAGGTTGACTGTTGCTATATTGAATCTTAAATGCTGTAATTACGATTGAATTAAATTCAAGACAGCATTCACTACATAAACTTTATTGCATTATTAATTACCCATGTTTTTATTCAATTATAGCAATTCAATATGTGTTTGAAAATTAAAATATTTTTGACGCTAATTTACTTCCATATTCCACTGTTTCAAAACATAAACTGTCGTTTTTCTCCGAAACCTCCGTTGCGACAAGCGACTGGTTTTGCCATGGAGGGTCACTTTTATGGAATAGAAAAGGTTCCTCTCTTAAATAAAAACTAAGAGCTTCCAGGGGCACGCACTCTAGCACACTATTTATCCAAAGCGACACATGGGGGCTCCTCTGACACCTGCATCAATAAAATGCACCTCCTTGCACAAAAGAGCATTTTAAGAAGAATTTTAAGAAGCTTTAACTGATTTGAAAAAATATTTTGGGGATTATCTATTCCAAGAATGCATGACAAAGGAGAGATGTGCAGTGTTTGACCTATTACATCATTAATTTATTTAAGTACATCTCCCCGAAACTTGCATATGTAAACACAATCACACATACAGTGAAAATATGTACCTTCTTCAATCTTACACTTATTGCAGAACTTTGATAGACTGGGATTCATTCTGTTGAGCTTCACTGGGGTAATACTGTATGTAGTCTATGAGATATCTTAAATTATAGCCCCTTGGCCCTATTAGCTTTAAAAGTGTTTTAAACAACATTCACTCAAATATGAAAATATTTTAGAAAACAATATAAAAATGGAAAAAAACTAAATAACTTAAATTTAAGATAAATTACATTTTTAACATTTTCAAATGTAATACTTTATATACTTTAATAAATGTATTTACATTTCATGGAGTTTGTTCTCCATGTAATATAAATCACGCACTGTAATAAAAGTGAAATCTGTGTAGTGGCCATTTGGACCGGGAAGTAAAATGCAATTTAAGTAAAGTCATTTTGTTATTCTTCAGCTCAGGCTTTGAAGTTTTGTGGTAAATGTAAATCCTTTAGTTAAACTGTGAAGGTCCTCAGGAAGGCTTTGGAGTCTCAAAGCTGCATGAATTAGCAGTTTTTTATTAGTAGCATCCAGCCAGGCTCATGATCTTTGACCTCTTAGGGAAGGATTGGTGGAAGTATGATTAAATTAACACTGACCACTTAGTGCAAATGGAAAAAGGTGCCTGGGAAAGCGTAGTTTGAGAGAGTGTAGTATGGCAAGGCTCTACTTCCTACACTGTAAAAAAAAAAATCTGTAAAAAATGGATAATGTACTGGCAGAAAATTATCAGTACATTATCTGTTGATTTTAGGAAGATTTCCATAAATCCTAAAACAGAATGTTCCTTTGATTTACAGTGTATCTTCTGTACCATTCACAGACTCTTCCGTAAATCCTACAGTGGAATATTCTGTAGATTTACAGTGTATCTTCCGTACTATTGACAGACACTTCCTAAAGCAGACTTAACTTAATTTCTATAGCTCTCTTAACAACAGCCATTGTCACAAAGCACTTTACATATAACCAGTCTGAAGCGACAGTGGCAAGGAAAAACTCCCTCTAGAAGAAACCTTGAGAGGAACCAAGATTCGGAAGGGGAACGCATCCTCCTCTGCGCAACCGTCCATAAAGTCAGAAAAACTTCCAGCTGCTTAGATGATGGGGTCTCTGATTTAACTAGAGGAGACGGCGTCATGCGGTAGGAAGTAACGCGACACTCCACAAGACTTTCGTCAGTACCCAACATGGGGGCGTGCTACTGAATCAACAAACACCTAAAACTTCATCTAATTAACCATCGCTGCCAGCTCAGGACAACAAAGGGTAATAAAGTAAATTAAGTATCTCGACTACATCAACATATTTACTCTGGCGGAGTCTAAAGGATCTGGATAGCCTGTTTAGCTTCTTGGACGAGTGTTTCGAGAGGTTCGTCATGGGGAAACCCAAAGTCCCGAATGCCACCACCACCACGCCGACAGCTAGCAGAATTACTCCGTCTACCAAGAGGACCCGAGGATTCACCCAAAGGCGCCTCTTCACCTGGCAAAGACTTGGAGAAAATCCTAGAATCTATTGATAAGAAACTAACTAGCTTTGACGAACGCTTAGCCCTTTTAGATATTCTCCATAAGAAACTAAGAGAACTACAGGAGTCTTTTGAGTTTAGCCAACAGCAAGTGGAAATACTCACGTCTGAAAACACGATCCTTAGAGAGTCGGTAAAATCTCTCACAGAGGAGATGAGCCAACTCTCCGATGAAAATAAAAAATGTAAAGAAACGGTCATTGACCTACAAGCACGTAGCATGAGGGATAACCTTGTCTTTGCAGGTATCCCAGAAGAGCCCGATGAAGACCCCGAGTTTACAGTTAAAAAGTTCATCCAGAACCAGCTTAAACTTTCACCGGACAACGTTAAAACTATCACCTTCCACCGTGTTCATCGCCTCGGAGGAAGATGACCCGCTGGCCACAGACCCAGACCTATCATGGCCGAGTTTGAACACTTCAAACAGAAGGAGCTGGTGAAAAGCAGAGGCAGGGAGCTAAAAGGGACGAACTTTAGCATCAACGATCAGTTCCCCAAGGAGATTGTGGAGCGACGCAAAGTTCTATTTCCCATTAGAAAACGTTTCATCGAGGGAGGTTCCCGAGCTGTCATCGCCGTCGACAAGCTGTTTGTGAACGGACAACTACATCGTGACCGGGAAACCACCCCCTGGCTCTACTAAACTAAATCCAGGTGATCGTCATATTAATGTAGTATATTTAGGGGGCCATGCAGTGGAACACTGTGTGGAACCCTATTGGAATCATGCAGATATTTTTTTTTTCTGCCTTAAAACGCGTGGTGGAGAAAAAACTGTAAGACCTACAGCTTTGAAATTTGGCAGGTAGATCCAGTACCCCACCCACTACTCAGGCAAAAAAAATTGCACCAACATAAGCTATTTTGCATTTTCCAAAAAAAATTGCATTTTGCCTAATAACTTTTGAACCGTAACTCCGATTCTCAAAAATCTTATATTATCTCATTCCTTGGGTCATTACAAATCTTTACAGACCCCTCCAATCTATTTCTGCCATATTGGATTTCTCGCAAATTTGCGTAATATGCTAAACCTTTTGTGGAGCAAAAACTCTAAGACCTACAGCTTTGAAATTTGCCTGTTAGGTCACAAACCCCACCCGCTACTCAAGTAAAAAAGAATTGCACCACTCTGCCAGTTGGTGGCGCTATAATAGCTATTTTGCGTTTTGTCTAATAATTTTTGAACTGTAGCTCCGATTCTTGATCCTTGGGTCAAGATGAATCTTTATAGACCCTCGCATCTATTTCCGCCATATTGGATTTCTTGCTAATTTGCATAATATGCAAAACCATCTCTTGCGAACTAGTCCCTGGATTTTTATCCAATCTGCATGCAACTGGTATCATTTGAATCCCAAGATATTCTTCTTTAATTATTATCGAGCACATTTTTAATTTAGGTCTTCATTTGGCTGTAATATGCAAATAAATGTGGTGGGCTTGGCATAGGACTGCAATGCCACACACTGAGTGTCATAGAAATCCGGCTCTGGGTGGGCTACAAATTTGGAATTTGGCAGGTAGGTCTGGTACCCCTCCCACTACGCAAAAAAAATTGCCAGTTGGTGATGCTATAATAAGCTATTTTGCATTTTGCCTAATAGTGACTCAAAGTGACTCAAATCGAATTTTTTGCCTTAATGTCACACAGATCTGATCTTTTCAGGGCTGTGTGGACACGCAAATCTGATCTTTTCAAATCTGTGTCACTTTCATATGTGGTACTTACGGTGGCCCCTAGAGACAAAACACAAACAAAAGAAAAAGCAGAAAAGAATGAAAATGCGCTGCAAGTTAAAAAGACAAACAAAAGAAAAAGCATTAACAAAATGAAAATGCGCTGCAAGTTAAAAAAGACATACAAAAGAAAAAGCAGGAACAAAATAAAAATGCACTGCAAATTAAAAAAGACATACAAAAGAAAAAGCAGAAACAAAATGAAAATGCGCTGCAAGTTAAAAGACATACAAAAGAAAAAGCAGAAACAAAATGAAAATGTGCTGCAAGTAAAAAAAAAAAAAAGACATACAAAAAAAGGCAGAAACAAAATAAAAATGCGCTGCAAATTAAAAAATGCAAACAAAAGAAAAAGCAGAAACAAAATGAAAATGTGCTGCAAAAGAAAAAACAGAAACAAAATGAAAATGCGCAGCAAGTAGACGATCCCAAACCGGAAGTGCTCCACAACGCTAGGGGGCGCGGTGAGCTCATGAACAACAGTTGAGCCGAAATCAGCACCCCTGCCGCGAGAAGCACCCCCGACGCGGGCACGCACATTTAATGACTTCAACATTTATTTATTTATTTATTTTTTTTTTTTTTCCCTTAATTAACTCTTTATTTGCAATCAGATTAATACAAAATCTCACTTAACAATCTCACTTTCTTTTTTCTAAGAAAAGAAAAAAGAAAAGAAATATGTAACATACAATATCAGGGGTTCATAACTCATAACTCAGCTGAAGAGATGAATCACAGAAGCCAAATAGAAGAGCATATATTCACAGTTTTGATTGCTTTTGCATTGCGGGAATGTTGTATGGATGATAGATATTGTTTGGTTTCACAAACGAAGTGTCGAAAGGAAGGTTTTGCATTAGAGAATTTAGTTTTATGAATATGAAATTTAGCTAATAATATTAATAAATTAGTTATATAAAACTGGTCTGCTTTATTCACTGGGTATTTGTAGAAACCAAATAACATCTCTTCAAACGGGAGCGAAAAATCATGAAGAAAATAGGACATTACAAAATGAGTGAATTCTTGCCAGAACTGACTAGAAAATGGGCAAGACCAGAAGAGGTGCCGAACATCTTCATCTTGGAGGTTACAAAATGAACAATTAAGATTAATATCCTTTTTGTATCTCCTGAGAAAAGAGTTAGTAGGATAGAACCGATGAATAATTTTGAAAGAAACCTTTCACTTTGTTTGTCACTTTGAAGGTAGAATCCAAATCCTTTCCCAGTCCAGGTCACAAAACAAATTGTTCCAGTAGGCCATAGCATTTGGAGTATGAGTCTTATCCTTCAGAAACAGAGATCTTATATCACAATTGGGGGGGGGTTTGTACTCGAAAAACAAATCCTTCCCACAGAGGTGACAGCTGGCTGTAGTGACAGTGGGGTCAGGTCCCTGACCACTGAACCTTTGAAAAGCATTAATACACCAGCAGGGATGGCATCAAATACTACAGCATATTCCTTTGATGAAACAGGGAAATCATATACATTCAAGAAATCTGTATAAGAAAGTAATTTACCTTCTGAGTCAAGAAGTTGTGAAACAAGATGAATACCATGACCAAACCAATTGCTTAAAAATAAAGACTTGTGTTTATACAATATATCTCTATTGTTCCAAATATAATACCTGTGTGGGGAAAAGTTATATTTGTAAAGTAAAGGGACCAGGAGAGAAGCATTTGTTTATGAAAATTGGATAGTTGGATAGTTTGATAGAAAAAAATTAAGACCACCAAGTTTTGAAAATATATAATTGGGGATGAAATTCCAAATTAAAGTAGGGTTTTTGAGAAACTGTTTGATCCAGTTTATTTTAAATACATTGTTCAGGGTCAAGAAGTCAACAAAATTACCACCACCATTTGAGAAGGAGTTGGATAGAACTGATTTCTTAAAGTAATGGATTCTGTTCTTCCATATAAAATTGCAAAGGAGTTTATCAACAGCTTAACAGCTGTTAACAGCAGGTTTCTTTGTTTACTTCTAAAGATTGGGCTGCATAAATTAAATGAGATAACCCCTCCGCTTTAGTTAGTAAAACTCTACCTTTGAGAGATAAATCCCATTGGAGCCAAGCATTAAATCTATTTTGCGTTTTTTGCAGAATTAGAGTGAAATTAAGAGAACATCTCAAGGATTGATTCTTGCTAATAACAATGATGGAGTCTTTCACTGGAATACCAACGATAGAAGGGTTAGTACAGTCTCTGAGGGCAAAAAGTTCACATTTTCCAATATTTAAATGAAGGCCTGAAGCATTAGAAAAAGTCTTAATTATGTTGATGGCTGTCGTCACCTGAGAAGAATCTTTTTATAAAAGAGTAGTATCGTCTGCCAACTGACTGATAACAATTTCTCTGTCTGCAAATTTTATGCCTTCCAAAGGACTAAGTTTGATATAATCACATAGGAGTTGGGCACAGTTCAAAAATAAGTATGGGGAAATAGGGCAGCCTTGCCTGATACCTCGGTTCAGATCAAATCTAGGAGATGTACCTGCATGCAATTTAATGGAGCAGTTAGCATTATTATATAAGGCTGTAATAGCTTTTATAAAGAAGGGACCAAAGCCAAATTTGCTCAGAACCTTAAAAATGAAGCCATGTTCAATAGTATCGAATGCTTTACGGAAATCGACAAATAATATAAAATTATTGTCCTCACAAAAATCTGAATAATCAATTACATCAAGAACAAGCCTGATGTTATTGGATATATTAGACATAAATCCAGTTTGATTTTCATCAATAATGTCATTCAAGACATTTTTTAATCTTTTGGCAAAAATTTGAGCTATAATTTTGTAGTCATTATTATGAAGGCATATAGGCCTCCAGTTGTCAATTAAAAGAGGATCTTTGTTTGGTTTAGGGATTAAGGTTAATAGACCTTGGGGTTAATGTAGTAGGGAGAGATTGCTTGATAAGACTTTCTGTGTATACATTAAGAAGAAATGGAGCTAGTTGTTCTGCAAAAGCAGCATAAAACTCAGCAGATATACCATCTGTTCCTGGAGATTTATTATGTTTAAGCCGACGGATTGCAGTTAGGACTTCATCAAGAGTTATTGGTCTCTCGCAGGAATTCATCTGATCACTCTTAATCATTTGTGTACCAGTAAGTTGGCTAAGAAAACAGTTAGTGGTGTCCATATCATAATTAGATTTATATAAATCTCTGTAATACATGGAGCAAAAAACGAAACCTTACGAGGGTCATCAGTTATGACCCCATCAACATTAAGTTTTCAGATTAATTTAGAGTTAAATTTAGCTTGGGATTTCTCTAATTTAAAAAAGTATGATGAGTGTTGTTCACCTTCTTCTAACCATCTTCTCCTTGATCTTATAAAAGCTCCCTCTGCTTTACCTTTATAAATATCATTTAGTTTGTTCTGATATAGAGCCAAGTCTATTTTATCCTTATCAGATAAGTTCTCAGGTAAAATCTGAGTGAGAGCAGAGATCTTAGTTATCACCTCCATCTCCTCCTTTTCCCTTTGTTTCGCCATTAAAGAGCTGTAACCTCTTAGAAATTTGGCAGCCTCATATTTAAATAATTCCCAGTTTTGACAGTAGTGATTATTAAGTGAAGCTTTATTCCAATAGTGTTTAAGTAATGAATGCATTTTTTAAATAACATCTTCATGATTTAGAAGGGAGTTATTAAGCTTCCAGTAACAGCTCCTGTGTGCTCGGACAATATTCGGCCTAAGGGAAATTTGTAGAGAAATTGCTTTGTGGTCAGTTAATGGAGTCGGTAGTGTATCAACTGTTACAATACTTTTATCTAAAAGATCGGGGATTAACCAGAAATCAATACGAGATCTGGATGAGCATGAACTGTTGTTCCATGTATATAACCTTAAGTTGGGATTTTTGACTCTCCAAATATCTATTAAATTAAAATTTTCCATAAATGCATTTATACAAACAGACGGAGATATATTCGTGCTGGGTGGCCATCTATCTAAGAAAGGATCAGGAACTGTATTAAAATCACCTCCCACTATTAACAAGAGGCTAGGATATTTTGATAACCATAACAAAAACCGCGCTTCTATAACCTCTAATAAATTGTCATTTTCTCCTTTAGAGTTGTACCCATAAATATTAGCAAGAAGAAAGAATGTACCCTCAACATCAACAATCAATAACAAAAAATGACCATTAGGGTCCGAATCAAAATGCATAACATTCCCATTAAACTTATTTTTTAAAGTAGTAACACCTGCAGATCTTTCTAAACCATGTGAGAACCATAAGTCATTGCTCCACTGCGTTTTCCAAAAAGTAATGTCCTGTTTAACAGAATGTGATTCTTGAAAAAAAACAAAATCAGTTTTCAACTGGTTTGCAAATAAAAATAATGCTTTACGTTTAACAGTATTTCTTAAACCCCTGACATTAAGAGATAACAACGATATAGACAATGTAGCCTAATACAGAAATTAACAGTTCACCTCCCCTCACGAACAAGAGGCATAAATGCAATAGCCGTTACTTGCTGCCTTCAGGATTTTGGGCGACCTCCATCAAAGCAGGATCAGCATCTTCAGACGAATTGGATGGGGGATACACCTCCTTTCCTTCAATTATCACCCGGATCCCTGCAAAGTAAGCTTTTTTTCCTTCTTTCCTCGCTTTGTCTACAATAGGCCAGAGCTTTTCTCTGAGCGCTCTATCATCAGCAGAGAGATCCTCAGTGATTCTCAGGTGATTATCCTTCAGGAACGTGTTACTTTTGGCTTTCCTTCATACCAAGTCTCGAGCTGACCTGGTGGAGAACCGAATGATGACGGTTCTTGGCTTTCTCTGATTATCCTGGTAGCGGCCCAAACGATGGGTTACATCAACACAACCTTACTTGTACTTGTCCGTACTTGTTTCCCCGGTAAGAGCACAGCAGATGTCGAGTACCTTAGTGGTAATATCTTCTTGCTTCTGCTCCGGGACACCATGAAGCCTTAGATTCCATCTGCAGTGATATCTCTCAAGGTCGTTAACTTTCAGCTCCACTTGGGACAGTCTTCTGTCATTCCCCTCAGACGCAGCCTTGACTGTTTTGGTTATATTTTTTAATGATTCGACTTCTGAGTACATAAAGTCAATGGATGTCTTTAGGGCCTCGATGTTGTCAGTATTTTTACTGATTAGAGCCTCCAGACTATCAGAACGTTCATTAATTTATGCAGCAATGTTGTTTTGCAAATCAGCAAGGGTTATATCACTTTTGTGCTTTTTATCAGCAGGTCCGTCTGGAGTATTTGGGTTGGAGTCCGGCAACGGCGTGAGCTCAGGGCTCACACTACGGTTGTAGTCATGATCCTTAGCACAGGCACTGGAAGTAGATTTTGTGCTGCCCGTATCATTATCTCCTTTCGTCTCTTTCAATGTGCCTTTTGTTGGGAGTTTTGGTGTAAAGCCAGCATCTTTTTCCTTTCTCTTATGTCCTTGACTAGTCCCAGACATGGTGGAGGTAGTTATCTTAGTATTTTTAAGCACTGAAGGATAGGCTACGAGTAGAAGGATAAACTAGGAAGTCAACAGCTTACATATAGATTAGAAAATGCAGTTGGGAGGGGGGTAAAACTGCTCCAAACCGCTTAGCTACAAAACGAAACGTCCACTACGGTCGCCATCTTGGTCTGGTCGACTTCAGCCTTTATACGAGCTACTGTCTGTAAACATTAACGTTCATTTCTTTCCTACACTCTGTTAACGCCAATGAGATGAGGGCAAAATTACTCATATTCTTAAAAATAAAAAACCTTACACAAACTTGTACAAATTAACGCTTCATTAAAAAAACTGAACAAAAATGGCGAAATGTGTCATATTTTTCATAAAGCTTTGAAATAAATATTTTACCAGTATTATATGTGCACAATCCTCTAGCTATTTCATTCCACGCAAACTGCACACATTTACCTAGCTAATGTAATGGATTATTGTTTAAGGCCATGCTGTACTTACTGAAATCATGACTAAAATTCAAGTATCTATTCTGGTAGGAAGTAGCATTTTGTGTTATACATAAACATATGATATCAAGCGACACCTTTCACATGTTTAGGGTCATTAAAAATGTCACTGTTTGAAAAAACATTAAACTGAATCTAGAGAGGCCTATTATGAACAACACTCACTAATAAAATCCTTTGCTTACTAATGTCACTTGAAAAATAAAAATATGCCTGGATCTTAAAATCTAAATGATAACCTAAAATAATATCTCAGGACTAAACCACCTCAAACATATTTAAAGGGAGGTATTTATTTATTTATTTAAGCAAACAATTAAATACAATACAATACAACAACTCGCAGAGGATAAAACTATAAATCTACATTTAAAAACTACAATACAAAAGCAAAAGAAAGAAAGGGGGGGCTAAAAAGGTTCACAGTAGTTTAAAAAAAAAGAGCGCAAAATAACAGAGTACGGCACTGGAGGCATAAATCAAAACAGTAACAAATGAGAAATGTCATCACAGATCCTTACTGATTTGGTGGATTTCAGTTTCTTAAGTGACATGAAGTATTGTTTAA
Source organism: Distichodus sexfasciatus (assembly GCA_032718565.1). Classification (NCBI taxonomy): domain Eukaryota; kingdom Metazoa; phylum Chordata; class Actinopteri; order Characiformes; family Distichodontidae; genus Distichodus; species Distichodus sexfasciatus. The sequence continues at coordinate 12,474 of JAVGVS010001883.1, forward strand.
AGGCATTTATGAACCATATGAAAGACGGTTTACTATTTCTCCACTTACTACAATGTATATGGTATTTACTTAAGAATAATGTTAATTACAGTAGAAACAGATGGGTGTAGGTTATCCATATAGAAAATAACATCAGATATGTCAAACTGTGGAATAGCATTGATCTTGAGTGATAACCAACTGTGTATTTCTAACCAAAAATCAGCTGACACAGGACATAGAAAAAACAGGTGTTGTAACGTTTCACAGGCTGAATCACAAAAAGAACACAGGTCCACCTCGAATTTAAACCTTCTCTTTAGAAATTCAGACACTGGGTATACATTATTAATTATCTTGAAATGCGTTTCTTTAACCTTTGGGGAAACAGGCCACTTAACAAATTTAGAAAACGCCTTAACCATGAGTGGTCCCCATGAAAAGCCTGCAGATGCCTACCTGAGTCAAACTCGTGGAAAAGAATTCGTTTCAAGTTCACACTAATAACCTTATTGTTACATTTGCTATCGTTTAAATCACAATTTCCAATTTTTAAATTCGGCAACACCGGTTTGACTTCTGTATATAACAATATGTTGCATACTAGCTGCCTTAATGCCAATGGGATAGCACGACAAACCGTCCTGTATTCTTTCTGCGGACAACCTAATTTATATTTCTTCAAAAAAGATACATAATCCAACAGAATGCCATCAGAGTCCAACAAGTCAGTCACAAACAAAATACCACTCTCAAACCAGTTTCTATAAAACAATGACTTTCTGCTAACAGTTATCACTCTATTGTTCCATAATATTGACACGTGGGGAGAGAAGTTATGTGTAAACATCAGTTTCCAGAAAGAAAGGACCTGTTTGTGAAAACTAGATAATTTAACAGGAATTTTACTGATCTCAAAGTCACATTTTAATAAAAAATCAATTCCTCCTAATTCCTTAAATATAGATCTGGGTATATGAAACCACATGGAATCAGACTGAGATAAAAAAGCTCTGAGCCAGTTAATCTTAAAAGTTCCTACCATTGATTCGAAGTCTAAGGCTCTAACACCACCCTTATCGTAATCTTTCACCAACTGTGATCTTTTAATATAGTGGGTTTTATTTTTCCACAGGAATTAAAAAATGACTGAGTTGGCTTTCTTAATGTTTTGGGGAGAAACATACAGAGAATGACATGGGTAAATTAATTTAGAAAGACCTTCGGCTTTGGAAAGAATGACTCTGCCAAATATAGTGATATCCCTGGATAGCCAACGACTAAGAGATCTCTTCATGTCAACAATACGACTACAGATGTTGGTGTCTTCCCTTCTCATCATGTTTTTAGAGATCACTATACCTAAATACTTCACTTCTGGTTCTACTCTTATTGAAGCTATATTAGAAACAGAACATGTGTGAATAGGTAAAAATTTACATTTTTTAATATTCAGACACAGTCCCGATGCCTGGGAGAAGGATGAGATAATGTTGAGAGCTTTAACTACCATAGATTTGTCTCTTAAAAACAGAGTTGTATCATCCGCAGATTGACTAATTTTGAATTCTTTATCAAAAATGTTTATACCTTGTAGATCAGGGTCATTTTGGATGATCAGTGCCAGCAATTGAGTGGTCAGGATGAACAGTTTAGGGGAAATAGGACATCCCTGACGAACACCTCGTTGCACCTCGAACCCAGGCGTCATTCCAGGGTTTAGAGAAACAGAGCTATAGATATTGCTGTAAAACATTTTGATCACATTACAAAAGTTTACCCCAAAACCCAGGTGATGTAAGGCTTTAAGCAAAAAAGGATGTTCAACAGTATCAAACGCCTTATAAAAGTCCAAAAACAACACCAAACTTTCTGTCTTGATTAAATGACGATAATCAAGCATATCAAGAATCAGTCTAATATGATTATATATATTCCTTCCTTTTATAAAAGCCGACTGACACTCATCCACTAAATGTGTTAAACACACATTTAAACGATTCACATAAACATGAGCCAATAGTTTATAATCATTGCACAGAAGGGTTATG
>JAVGVS010001884.1:0-14501 GCA_032718565.1 Distichodus sexfasciatus
TCCCGTGGTGTGTTTACAATAGCAAAAAATCAGTCTTTTAAATTCACTTGCTTAAATGAGAAGGTAAACATCATTCCTCCTTTTGGTAAACTTAAAGCCGGAAGTTGACTTCACTGTAACTATAGAGCTCGTAGTTGGGGTAACTTCGTCACGTGTCCAAACAAATGGTCCAATCACAACGCTTCCGGAGGCAGACACACAATTTCAAATGGTTCTCTTGGTGTGAAAAGTAGCAGGTACAGCGTGAGACTGCAGTTAGAAGTTTCTTTGTGTTTTTGAACTTTTTAAAGACGCCATGCATTACTGGAGCGTAAATAGAAAGTAACGTTAGTATTTAATTGTCACATTATATGTGGTTTGGGTTTCGTGTCCGTTGACTCGATGGATTCGCATATCGTCACTCCTGGTCCATACAGGGCCACCAAACTGGTAAGACCGTTTAACTCACTGTTTTGTTGTTTTATACGTTCTTTAAGTTCTTGCACTGTGTACTTCAAGTTGATCAGTATGTTAGTGTGATTATGTCTAGTCGAGTGTAGAAAAATCTTGTGGTCAATTTACTGTTTTTACTGAATTTACATGGTATTAGATTTGTGATGCTACGTAATTGTCTGGAGTGTGTTGCATTTAAATGATGAATGTCGCATGTATTTAGTTTGATATCAACCAAAGAATTAAGACAGAAAACTAAGCCCTTTGGTTGTGATCTGAGTTGATTTTCAATTTGCGTCTGTCGACTGCAGACATTGAATTTGTGACTTCACGTATTTGAACGGAGTGTACTTAAATTATTGAACCAACTCCTCGGTCAGAAAACTAACCTTTGAAGTTACTAGTTGTCTACTAATGGTTCCAGTTATTGAACTTAACCTCAACATTTATTTCAGTGGAACGAAGTAACAAAACTTTTTCGGGCTGGGATGCCCCTGAAAAAGCATCGGCAGCACTTCAAGGTTTACTCGAACTGCTTCACCGCGAATGCAGCTGTTGACTGGCTTCATGAACTTCTGAGAAATAACAGCAATTTTGGACCAGAGGTTACTCGACAGCAAACGGTGCAACTGCTTAAGAAGTTCTTAAAAAATCACGTTATTGAAGATGTTAAAGGACGGTGGGGTCTGGAGGACTTAGAGGACAACAGTCAGCTGTACAGGTAGAAGAAATAAGTTTGATGCTGGTTTAACACAATAACACCAACTTTTATCAAATCACAAAGCAACTAAAATGTCTTTTAGAATTTTCCCTAAGCTCAGATAGAAACTGAAATGGAAAACATTTTTTTCTTTCAATGAAAATAGATCTCCCGTTCAGTATAAAAGAAATGTTACATATACTGTATATGATGTCTCATCAGTGTTTTCATTTTGGATCAATGCTATGAGCTTGTTGATCATTGAATTGAAAATGCACACCAAATGCAGATGCAAATTAAATGGAATCAACTCACTAAATCCAGTTCTAGTTTGAGATTAGCTTGATATTTGTAATGTAACACACATGTTCTGGTTTGACATGCAATGCAATTTAACCAAAAATACCTGCAGGTTTCCAACGACGTCTCCACTGAAACCAATTCCAGTTTGTCCTCAAGGCGTAAGGAAAAGGAGTATGTCTTTGAAGGATAGAGAGAGTTTCTTCAAACTGAGGGGTTCCAAGAAATTTGACAAAGAAATCCAAGTGAGCTTTATGGTGCTGTTGGTTACAGAACTGGACTGTATTATATTTACAGTGTTTTATTCAGAGGGCCATTTGCTTTTTCAATAGGAAAATATAGCCCCTGAAGAAGAAGACTCGCCTAGTGTCACATCTCCAGAAAAGACTGAGCATGTTAGAGAGATTACAGAAGAGGACATTCTGGAGATTTGGAAGAATGTAACCTTAGGACAGTAAGTTCCGGTGTTGACTGCGTCACTTGTTAATTTGTTGCATAATATACAGTATAGAGATATGGCTTATTTAATGCATAAAACTTGTCAGTATCTTGGTGTCCTTGAAATTCATTATGATTACAGCTAACCAAAATCCATAAACAACTGAGTTTGTTTTCAATTTTCAATATTGTTAGGAACAGCTTCAAATATGGAGTCATGAAATATATTTCTCTTACATTTCTTTGTGCACAGAATTGTGTAAGAAAGTAACATTGCTGTTGTGTGGAATATTTTTTGTTTCTGTGGTGTTCATCATGTTCTCCTTATACAGTTTACAGAAGTTATTAGGCTTGCCTTCTCTGGACGAACTTTTCAATTCAGCGGAAGTCAGTTCTCACTCCATTGTGTACAACATGACCAAAGTCAACAAGCATGGTGTTGTGACCCTGGAAGATAAAACAGGTAGGAATGTGTAATAAAATAAACAAGTTTTACTGGACCAGTACAATATTATTTACTGTCCTGTGTTGATTCACAGATGATCTTCCACACTGGGTTTTGTCAGCAATGAAATGTCTTGCAAACTGTAAGTATGAATATAATCTAAATCTTAAATGAAATCACAGACTTTACACATAGAGATGAAAATTCCTAATTTATAAGAAATAAACGTATCACATATCTAATGCAGTAGATTTATTATGCTTTTTTCTGAAATAGGGCCCAAGTTTGACTCAAACCAGCCGTCTTACCCTGGCTTTGAGAGGGACGTCTTTAAAACAGTGGCAGATTACTTCTACAGCCTCCCTCAGCCACTACTTACATTTCAGTACTATGAGTTGTTCGTTAACATTCTGGGTATGTGCAAAAAGATTCACAATGTTACTTGTCAACTTGTTTAATGGCTTGGTTTGTCCAGTTTCACCAGTCTTAATTACTTTAAGCATTTAATTGGTTGAAGTTGTAATGGTTTTATGTGCAATGATTTGTGCTTCACAGATGTTACAACTTGAGGTTTCACAACTTGACATGTGCCTGTTTGTGTTTTGATTTGTACTCACCTTGAAATAATACATCCTCATTTCATCCCTCTAAATGAAGCGAAATGTAGAAATGGCATTTATGTGTATTTTCTAGAGATGCATCGAGCCAACTTTTTCATTTCTGACACCGATTCCAATACTTGTGCTTTGGGTATCAGCCGATCCCGAGTACCAATCCTATATCAGTTGTCTGATAAGTTGTGTATTTCTCTGTGAGGAGATTATTCTGTTATGCTTAAGGAAATACTTGACTTAAATACTGTTTTCCTACTAAAACAATGTAGTAATTACACAGCCATATGTATGTGCTAAATTTTTTAATATTAAAATAACATCTCAAAAATGATTAGTTTAAACACAGTGCCGTAATTTTCTGACAGTCCCTAATCCTGTGGTGCTAAAACCAGCAGGAACACAGATTGCGAGTGAGAGTTGGTGTTGTTAAGGAAATTAAACAATGGGTTGTAGTGTGTTGCATTACTTGTTCTGTTCATTGTCATGTAAATATGTAGGAATTAGTGTGAATGTCAAACGATAAACCAACTTTACTGCAGTGTCACTTCCCATGCATTCCAAATTGTGCATGTGTGCATACGCACACATCTACAATCTAAAAAAGAAATCTTCAATTTAATTGAACAGATCGGCTCAATAGATCAGCCCAGTGCCACGATACCTGATCCAGCTATTTGAGACGTTATTGAACCGACGTATCGGATCGTTGCCATCTCTAGTATTTTCTGCTACCAATGTGAAATGATGCTGGTACAGTTTAGAGGGATGAAATAATAACAACTGACATTAAACAAGTGGTTATGTTGCACAAAATCAAAGCTGCTGTGAAAACTAACCTTTCTGTCTGTCCTTTCCCTGATTACACACCCCGCCCCCTTTGTAGTGTCCTTGCTTGCTTCTTTGTATGTTCTTTTATAATCGTTTCGTTTGGTCCTTTGCTAGTTTTGTGTGGCTACGTCACAGCTCCTAGACCTCAACGTGGCAAACGTAAAAACCTGGAAGAGCTGAGCTGCCCGCAGCCGGCCAAAGCCCCCCATCTGAACTCCACAAACCTCTTCAGGTCGACTGAATGCCTGCTGCTGAGCTTGATAAGGAAGGAGTCCTGTGAGGAAGCCGACTCCCCCATGAGAGAAGTGTTCGCCTCCAAAGTCAAGACTCAAATGGCAACGTCAAGAGCACGTTCCGGCGGAGCTTTGGGTAACCGGTTTCGAGCCCGGAGCTGCTCTTTGGAGAAAATTGTCGAGAAAACCTCACCTGATTCACACTCGTCTCGTGAGCACTTCAGGTCTGTCGAAAGCCTAGCATCCTGCACCACTAACAGTAGTGACGCCTCTTTTCCCCGAACTGTCTCTCCACCGGAATCTCAAGGAACGTCCGCCAAAACCAGTGACTCTTTGGGTGGATCTGAACCAGATGTTGAGGAAAATTTGAGCTCGTTTCTCCTATCAGAATGTCATCCTCCCATCCGAAGATCTACTCGTCCTCGCCCTCGAAGCCTCGGGAACAGTCTGGATTTAGTGGACGTAACGGAATATAGAGAAAGATCTGCCAGCTGTTTTAGCATCAATGCTCCAGTAGCAGAAATTATTATGAAACCAGACTCCTCTTCTTCAACCGTCGGCCTCAGAGGTCTCGGCGTTTCCCGTTTGCATGGAAGCTGCTTTGATGTTGCTACAGGTCCGACCGTTACCAGACGTTGCCAAAGCTCTCTCGATCTTTGCCAACTTGTGCCGTCCCGTCCCTCAGTGTCTTCTGTTGCACGCCACCCCAGTCCAGAGCAAAGTAAGGCCTGCATGTGTTTGCACACTGCATCGTGAGGATATTTGTGCTTCATTTTGGGTTATCTGTGTTTGCGTGTCCTTTTGGAATACTAACATGCATGCTTCTAATCCTGTGCTACTCATTTTCATGCTGAGTCCATGTGCTGTATGCGTGTCTGAGTTCTGTAATTGATGAGTGATTTGGTCTAGATAACCCTGTTGATTAGAAGAATGTTCAGTCAGTATACTAAGGGTTTAATGCTTCTGAAAACTAACTGAAAACCATGATACCCACATATCGCGGTTCTTTAAGGCAGTTCCGTGATTTGTACACCCTGCCGACTTAAAATTAAATAATTTGCATTTACCAAAGTCCTTTAAAATGAGATGTAATAAATAGCCTTTGAAAACAAACGTAAGAATATCGCAATGGATATTTGTCTTTCCTCTGGAGTCCGAAAGCTCACATTTTTAGTTTGTATTTTTAATTTAGACTGTATCTCAGACTCATCATTGATACCCTCATTAGACCCTGCTGGATTTCAGAAAATTACTTTTTCCAGGTAACTTTATCCAGATAAATCAGTGAAATAATGACATTCTGTGTTGCATACAGGAAAGCCTATGCAGTCATAAAAGTAACGATTAATTACATGTTATAAAAATGTAATTTCAGGTTAGCTCGCGGTGTTTAATTAAGACCAAAATATTCCAGTTTTACCAAAATACTTTAGTAACTGTAATAGTTAAAAAGTGCCATGGTAGTTACAGTACAGAAGGTGGATATGGTGCTGCAGTATCACCACTTCCCACCACTTTTTGTTTGAGGTTTAATCAAACCTGAATTATTCTTCCTATTTGTTCTTATTAAATTAATAAGGATATGAACTGAACTGTAACTCATAGATTGAAATCCGAGCCAAAGTGTGTGTTTGGTAGGGGTGTTGAAATTAATCACATAATCGATGCATTGCGATGCAGGAGTGGACGATACTGCATTGATGCAGTGGTAGACAATAAATTGATTGTAAAAAAAAAAAAAAAAGAAGAATTCAGAGTGATTGTCCCTGGGACAGAAGCAGTTGAAAACCCCTGGATTATAATGACATTGTTTGGTGATATTCTGGTGATGGCACAAAAAATTCTAGGTAAAAAGAACATCCCGTTAGTAACTATGGCTACCCTCTCTGTGATCCGTTCCCAATCTGCCTGCAGTATGAAGTAATGTAGAAAAATTGATTAAATGCATCATGATGCATCGTGATATTGTATCGAATCGAATTGTTGACCTGTTAATTGTAATTGAATCGAATCAGACCGGTGAAGGGTCACAACTAGTATTTGAAGAGCTGTTACACACCTACTGTATGCCTCAAATCTGTTGAGTTGGGCGATGAGATTTCGATTTATATCGGTTATCTTACGGGTGGCGTTATAACTCTTCAGTGTAGATTTCTGTGTTGACTGTGTCTCTTGTGGCCGCTGCAGGCTTGCTGCAGCCGGCGTTGGAGCGTCTGGCAGTGGAGGCTCTGCAGTTGTGCACGCTGCTGCTGCCTCCGAGTTCCAGACGCAAACTGCAGCTGCTCCTGCGCATGATCTCGCGCATGAGCCAGAACGTGGACATGCCACGTCTCCACGAAGCCATCGGCACACGCACGCTGGTGAGTAGTTCAATGAAAATGAACCGAACCCCACATTCAGAACCTCTATTTAATAATATCTTGAATTATTTATAAAATTCGGTTACATTCCACAATGTGTGTCCATGTAATGTCACCTTAGGGTGTTTTTACTCAGTTTATTTTAAAATCACAAAAATGTGCACTGTTTCAGCAGAAAAACTAGTGGAAGTAGTGAAAGTAAGTGATTATTTGTCATTGTGAACCTAGCACAGCACACAGTGCACCACAACCAAATGTGACCTCTGCATTTGACCCATTTATGAAGGAGCAGTGGGCAGCTAACATGGGCAGCGTCCGGGGAGCAGTGCTTGGGGACGATACCTTGCTCATGAGTACATCAGTCGTACCTTTGTAGGTCCTGGATTGGAACCGGTGACCTTCCGATCACGGGGAGAACTCCTTAACCGTTCCGCTACCAACTGCCCTGAAATAAAAGATTTTGTGCTGTAACTGTAATCAGGGTGAAATGTTCAGTTAATCGTGATCTTGATTTGAGGTGATATTCGCCGGCCCTACTGTTGAAGTACAAGATTTTTCGTCCTTTAGCATAGTAAAAGTATTTGAAATTCAAATGGAAAGGAGTAATTTATGTTATGTTTTCTTGACCCAAATCTATTTGTGTGTGTCTGTGCGTAGGTGGTACAAACCTTTTCCCGCTGTGTTTTGAGCTGTGAGGAGGAAGCGGATCTGGATGAGCTGTTGGCCACCAGACTGCTGTCCTTCCTAATGGATCACCATCAGGATGTACTGCAGGTTCCTCTGTATTTGAGAAATGCGGTTGAAGATCACATCGCCTTCCTCAGAACACAGGTGAGCTTTTCAACCGAATAGAGGCTTCATTTGTGTAGTATTGCTTCATTACACCAAGCTAGTTTACATGCTATTAATTAACATTATCAGTGCTCAACCTGCAAGCTCAGACAATTTCTTCAGTAACTTTGTATAGAAATAACGCTCATATGTGAGACACATCACTGAAATCTAGAGACCTTATATAATATCTAAGATGTGTTTTTATACAATAAAATATTCCAGCCGTGTCTGTCTGTATTCCAGAGATCAGATCATTTCCGGCTGGCAAAATGTATGTATTTATTTCATTACAATAAGCTACAGAATGTCCCAGCTTGCAAATATTATATACTCTTGTCACAGAGTTTGTTCCAAACACTAAGGGTTGACCGATTATCGGCCGGGCTGATTATCAGGGGCCGATATTAGGCATTTTGCTGATTATCGGTATAGCTCAGGGGTCAGCAACCTTTAACACTCAAAGAGCCATTCGGACCCGGTTTCCACAAAAGAGAAAAAAGACAACATAAAGTTTTCATGTAAAAAAGGGCTGTTTTTTTTTTTTTAATTAACGAGATACATTTTTCATGTTTAAAAAAACACGGTTTTTCTGAATTAACCTCAAAAGCTCTTGTTTTGCCTACTTTAGAGCGTGATTTCACTGCAGTAATGTCACACCTTAGATTAATCCAGTTTTATTTTGGTTTGGGTTTGATACACTGGGAAATACTTGCAGCATTAAGTAACATAGATGGCTTTGTTATTAGTTTGTCGACTTTGCGCAGGTACCTCAAGACTTTGCAGTTGTTCAGACGCAAAGTCCATTCTGATCTGCAGGACATTGCAGTGTTTTTTTTTTTACATGAAAACTATCTCGTTAATTCAGAAAAACAGAGCAGAATTATTTTTTCTCAAGTGAACGCATTACGCTTCCATAGTTTTTTACTTATGCTACGTATAAAAAAACTAGGCTAGTGTGTTGCTCGTGAAATTTTATTTATGCAAAGAAAACATTTTGAACATTTAGAACTCTGTAAAAAAAAAACACACTGAGCTGAAGGTCTCTTTCAAATGAAATAAAAAGCCGAACTTTAAGTATCCATGCAGCAAACTAAAATTGCAGCATGCCGTAATCCTTTCATCGCCTGTAGGCTACCGGAGCGTCGACCTGAAATGTAAAAATTAGTTGGAAAAAAAGAAACCCCGCACGATTTCACTGAACAATGTAAAATACATATTTGCAAAATATTTGATTAAAATATTTATTTTACCTGGTTAATGGGACTTTTGCTCCTGAACCTCAGTGCAAAGCGTCTGCAAATCCGGGCTGTAAGATGTCACCTTCATAAATGCAAATGAGTCTGCCCAGGCATCATTATATGTTCTATTTTCTTCAGACATTTTTCTTTTTTTATATTTATCCATGCTTAGCCTACCTGGGGTCGAAAAGCTTGATAAATACAGGGTGGTTTGGTGGGCATATACCGGCGCATATTTTGAGCGACAAAAAATTAAACACATTGTATTTTAATGTTACAAGATCACAATAATCTTCAAATTTCGAACTACAAAAAAAAAGAATAAAAATAAAATACACATAAATTGAATACTCATTATTTATTTTCCAAAGCCACAGGGAGCCGCAACATAAGTATCAAAGAGCCACATGCGACTCCAGAGCCGCGGGTTGCCGACCCCTGGTATAGATGTTTAATCTTGACCATCACCGATATTAAGAAATTGGAAGGTGCGCTACTGTGGCTCCACTGCCGTCTCTTCTCTCTGTGCCGTTTGCTCTTAACTCGCTACTTCATTTAATGTCCCGCCCACAACTATGTCACAGGCAGCATGAAGCTCCGAGGGGAAGAGGAGAGTTTCAGAGTTCCAAATATCGGTTATCGGCACCGTTAACTAGCAAAAATCAGTATCAGTATCGACCCTTAAAAACCATTATCGGCCAACCTCTACCAAACATGTCTTAAATATCTTCAATGAAAACTACATTTTTCTTATGAAATTAATGTAAAGAAGTAAAACATTATTAGCCAAAAATAAAAAGATATCAGATTTGTCTTGGTATTTTTACATCGAATACATACTGTACATATAGGCTTTGGGCCTTATAAAAAAATATATAAGGCATGTCGAGCATATGCTGTTCAGATTATATAAGCCAGTGGGATAAAAGAGTGCTCAAAGATGTCAAAAGGTTAATATTTTTCAGGTTTAAAGCAAATAAATGTTAATATTAGTTTTAATTTTTGCACAGGAACCTTAATGCGTTAACACTCATTATTAAACTAGAAGCTAACATATTAATCATACGACCAAGTTTGCCACAAACTTTCACATGCGCGTATAACACAGACGTTTATCCGACTGATGCCGAATTTATTAGAGAGAAACAGTAGCTGTTTCACAGCCTAGTTTTGGGATAGAGTTCATGCTTGCCTAAGATGTCACTATAAAGCAGTCTTAAGTGACTGAGAGGTGCAAAAGGGATGAGAAAATGGAGATTTAAAATAATGGGTGGAGAAGGGGCACTCGGAAATGTTTTATTCTCAAAATGGGGGCCCTGCAGAACAAGTTTGGGAACCACTGGTTTATTTAAAGTGGAAATTTGTGTTTTAATCCCAGAGTTTAACAATGAGGTATCTCGTAATATTTTTTATCTTTTTGTGGTAGTTGAAAAGTTTTTAACCAAGAGGTGTGAAATCTCATCCTTCATTTTAACATAAATCCTTCTTTCCATCTAGACAAGATGTCCTGGTACAGGTGTTGCTATGCCAACCTACTCCTACTGCAGACAGATCAGCTCTCAGGAGTTTGAGGAGCAAAAGTTGTCTTTGTCACAAGCTGCTGTTGCAGACCTCCTGGAAAGCCTCATCAAGGACAAAGTCATGTCTGTAAAGGAGAAGAAGAAGAAACTCAAACTGGTAATGTATCTACTTACTTTACAGTTTAACTCTCAGTTGATCTCCATTTTTGGCCAAGGTGGAAAAGTCTGGTTCCTGAACGTAAAATACCTGCCAGCTTTTCCTCCTAACACCCCCAATTAAAGGTCCAAAAATTCTATTTGAGGTGCATCCCTTCTAGATGAGTGTGGGTTCATCTTAACATTTTCTGTAAGTTGTCATTATTTAGTACCTCAAATAGGATGTTTGGCCATCTTCACCCCAAATTGGGTGGTTTCAGAGGAAGTTTACTTTCCAAATCCGGGTTTTTGAATTCCTGATATTTGAAGAACTTTTGATATAGTTATTATTTTATTTCATCAGTTCCAGAAGGAGTATCCAGACATCTACTCACGCCGCTTTCCCACAAGCGAGAGCGAGGCGCAACTTTTTGCAGATAAACCAAAGATTAAACCACCGATGTTGCTCGCCATAAGGAAGACTAAAGCATTCAGTATTCGAAACTAACATATTTGGGGGGATTCGCATTATTTTTGTGGGGTTTATATTTTTTTGTGGATTAGTTCAGCAGAAAATTCACATTTATAAAGACCTCAATGCATTTGCTTGCTTGGTGCCCATTTTCTAGCTCTTTGGATTTGCACTGCAGCTGTGAGTCTGATGGTTGCTGGAATTGCGTGTATTATTTGCTGAACCTCCTTTTACATTTGTTGTTTTTATGTTTCAAATGTTTTGTCATATTTATTACAGACATTTATCTTTGTGCTTTCTTGGGAGATACAGTAGTACTGTTTGGGCAGATTCTTTAAAGCTTAGCAAAAGCGTTTTAAAGGAATTTTCAGACGGAATGCTACTTACATAATGATCTTCTGTTAGTTGGGACAGTTTTAATTCTTGGATCATAGGAAAAATTCACATTTAATGTTTACATAAGCCGTAAGAGAACTTGAAGTATTTAGTGGAAGTAAGATCGTTATTAAGCCGAATGAAGGGATGTCTTTATATGTCAGTGTATTTCAGTTTGTTTGTTGTTTTTATTTATGGTTTTCAAACCTTTTTAAAGGAACTTATTTTCCCTCCCGTTTCTGACTGGCGTGTCGATTTTTGCTTGGTGCACTCTTTGTCTGTATATTCAGCATAATCAAGATTCAGACCGTAACTGTTCCAATACTGGCAATATTGGCATTATTTCACAAGACCAGATTTTAACTTAAATAGAGCCACATCACTGTCCAGTTCATTGTTTTCTATTTGGCTTAAGGTTATTCAAAGAAACCCTTTTTGAAGTTTTGAGAAATTAATTTTTCCCTTGATTATATGATGGGATATAAGTAATTTTTGCACAACATGTATATCATCTCAAGTATATTTTTAGTTGTTTTTTATGGCAGATAGATTTTATGTGAACTTTTTTAAAATAAACATGTTTAAGTATTTGTTTACTCAAATGATGTATTTTCCGTTCTGTTAATGCACTCCATACTACCATGTCCAGCTCTTTCTCCAAAGTGTATGCTTTCATTTTCATTTAAGTTTGTGTCTGCTTGTAAATCACGGGAGCAGCATTTGCAGTTTTGTTGGATTGATTTCTACAGTAATTCTTACTGAATTTGTACTATGCAATAAACAATCTGTAAATACATCTGTTGGTGCTGAACTGGTGCTTTATCTGCAAAAAGGATTAAAATGTATAAAAATTAATTTACAAATGTTAAAATGCTGGCAAGGCTTGCTCCCTGCAAATTCCTGGGAGAGGCTCCGGTACTCCTGTGACCCCTGTTGGGATTAAGTGGTTCGGATAATGAATGAATGAAATGTTAAAATGTTTATCACTATCCAGACTAAAATAAAAAATGTTCCGTTTGTTATCCATGTTTGTAATCCATGTCAGAAATTTAATTTAATCAACTTATTTTAATGATAAATGCAGAAAAACAAGTAACGTGGAACTCTTCTTGCTCTTTGATATTTCCATAGTACGTTCTTTGGACTTTTGTGAGGTCATAAGCAAAATGCCTAGAAATGCAAAATGCAAAATGACTAGAAATGCCTTGTTCCTTCATAACTCGTATAAAATGTGCAATAAATGAGTTAATGCTGTAGTGCTTTCTAGTTTATGAGGAATTATATTTTAATCATAAATTGAAAATCAAAATTTCAAACCATTTTAGCTGTTTATTAAAACATCTGTTTCTTACAAGAAAAATAAGGTTTTGGGTTTTTTTGCTTTTGTTTGAAAGCTATTTTGTCAAGATTTTTGAACTTCTTTTGATGCAAATATCAAAGAGGTAAGTAATCTTTCTTCTTCCTTGCTGAATTAGTTCAAGACTAGATCATAAATTACACTTGTTTTTTCTTACCAGGCATCCCAGATTGCAAATAATTGAACCCAAAGAAAGTTGTGCTAGGAAAATTTGTCTTTGATTTAAAACATTTAATTGCAAATTGTACAATGATTTACTTCCATCGATATGCCTAATCCTGCTGAAGGTTTAGGCCTAAACAGTTCTTGGATGGAAGACCAACAAGGAAAGCTTAGTTGCTGTTGGAAAAGATGTTGATGTGGCCAACAGGGGGCGATGTCCTTTTTGCAATGCCCCTGTGGAGTGCCAAAGAACGTGTGCTGTCTTTCAAATAGGACTTAAAACCATCTTAACTCTTACCACCTCCTAAAGGATCACTGAGCAACTTTCTTAAAAAGTCAGAGTGGAACACCAACGTCGTCACAAATCACACTTTCCAAATGTCAAGAAAGAATTGAGAAACCAGATTTTGGTGTCCTAATCGTGAAAGAGATTTTGAATTCTCTTTTGTCGCCTCACCATCTAATTTGAGGTGAGTAATAATGGTGCAGGTGGCACTGTCGCCTCACAGAAAGTCATGGATTGGGGCCCTGTGTGGAGTCTGTGTCTCTCTGTGTTTTTATGGGTTTCCTCCCACAGTCCAGAAGCATACACTATAGGTTGATTGGCCCCATCATTTGTGAGTGTGTTTGTGTGAGTGTGTGCCCTGCAGCGTTGGTCCCCGTCTCGCTCCTGTAGCCCCAAGATAGGCTCCAGTCCCTGCAACCTGATAGAGATTTAGCAGTTCAGATAATAAATGAAGGAATAATGGTGCGGAATCACTGCTGTAGCATCATCCATTTGGAGCCAAACATCGATGCTGATTAAAGTGGTTTGTTAAACCCTTTGTAAAGTGCTATGGATTTCTAGAAAAACAGAATAAACACTGAACAGCCTTAGCATATTGACCACTGAGTGGCATATATTAGGCAGCAAGTGAGGATTTGATAGACTTTGACAAGGGCCAAACCAATGGGTCAAAGCATCTCCAAACCTGTAACCGCTCTTGTGTGATGTTTCCCACCCTGTAGTGGTCAGGAACTACCAAAAAGTGATCCAAGGAAGGAAAACTTGTGAACCGGTACTGGCGCAGATCGCAGTTTGTTGCTGTATAGCCTCAGACAATGTTCAATATTAGGTGGTGGTCATAATGGTGGGCAGTTGGTAGTGTAATGGTTAGGGCATTCGCCCCGTGATCGGAAGGTCGCCGGTTTGAATCCCAGGACCGGTAAAAGATTACTCATGAGCAAGGTACCGTCCCCAAGCACTGTCAGATGCCCACTGCTCCTTCACAGTGCGTCAAATGCAGGGTTCATTTAAGAAATAAAAACTTGGAAATTCTACTTGAAAAGAAGTTCCTGAACTACAGCCTTTGGAGGAAAAGATTAAAAAATATACATGAAAAATTAAAGATGATGTATATTCAGAGAAAAAGATGTACCTGTTACCTGTTAATAATTTTGCATCATTTTCTGAAAGCACATTGTATTTGCAACAAAAGTTACTGCGTGCACAAAAATGTTCCTAATATAAGCGCTGTGATAAATGAAACGTTTAGCACGGTATAGATGACACAGTTCACACTCCACCACGAAACCTGCATAGAAAAACAGAAACAATTGTCAAATTATGAGGTCACATCCTGAAAAAGGTACCTTTTAAGACTTTGTTAAAAGTTGAATTAAATTGAATGCATTTAAAGAGCCTTATCTAGTTTAGGTATGACATGATGGAAATGTCAAAGTTCTTACCTGTTTTTTAAGAACAATTTTGGTCTGTCTGCTTGTGGTCTGACATTTTGTATGTAAAACACCATTCAGCCCACACAACAGCAGCATGCATGCCAGATAAATTCCTGTCATTATAGCCAGCCAGAAACAGGACCTTTTACACTCCAAAAGTCTAGTGAATATCGAAGCAGCTACGAACAGAAGAGAACGTTTGAAAGAAAACATGGCGATTAATTGTTTTGTTATGAGCTTCAATGTTTTGTAATGACCCTATATCTTAAGCAAATCTATTTCTTTTACAGTATCTTATCATAAACAGCCATTCCTCTCCACAGCAACTAATACGATTAA
>JAVGVS010001885.1:0-14496 GCA_032718565.1 Distichodus sexfasciatus
TTTTCCTCGCACTGCCACCTTCTACTTCTTCGGTCACTTTTACGGCCGACTGGACTTTACGGCTTTTCTAGCGCAAGCGCGGTTGTCACGTAGCGGCGTCAAGCATATCTCGGCCCTTACGCTACCAACTGCCGCAAAGACCGTCTGAACTTTCTGGTGGAGAAAATCCCTCACTTTTGTAGAACATTGGGGCTAAGAAACACTAGAACAAATTCCAACAACAAACTACGGCAAATTTCCACGTTCACTTGATCCTAACAAGACACGCTGCGACACTTTTCTGTTGCCAGGTACAATTTTGCAGCTTTTCGTTTACTCTCGAATGTGTTACGATTTGATTTGGCCTGACTTTGCTAGTTTCAGCAACACGTTTTAAGCTGTGACGCTCCCGCGGATGAGGCCGTTGGCCAACTTGCCACAACCGAAAGAGTAAAAACATCAGACGAATGCTACGTTCACACCAAGAGCTACTAAAGCTGAAAATCGCCGGAAGTTACTGACCGAGCGACAAGAGCGCGACGAGCGTCAAAGTTTGGGCGACCAAACGCGTTCTTTCGGCAGCCAATCGGAAGATAGCCGTTGTTCGGCTGCGAGGATCCCAGCAAACATACTCAGAAGCTTTGGTTCCTGCCGATCTAAAATAATGCGCGAAGAGCTGATTCACGGCAATCGCGGGGCACCCGGCCTTGTACGATCCCAGCCTTTTTCACCTTCAGAGAAAGCACAAGCGCGGGACAAAGCGTCTGAGCCGAGCTTGCTGCCGCATTGGCTACAAAGTGTGCCGCCCCTTGAAGCGAGACTGAACGTTGGAAAGGCGGAAAAGACCAAATATTCCGACGGCGACGCGTTTTGAGCATCTTCGGCGATTTTAGCGGCTCTCGGTGCCAACGTAGCGCAAACGCGCAACGAGTAAGACTAATTGTCACGCTCTGAATAGACCGCGCAGGGTTTTCGGTGGGGACCTTGAGCGTGGCGCTCTTGGCGCTGAGCTGCTGCTCCAGCTGGCTGATCTGGGTGGAGGAGTTCTCGCGGAGTTTGGCCAGACTGGCCTGCAGTCTCTGCACGTCCTCCAGCAGCTGCACCATTTCTCTCTCCTTCGCGCTCAACTCCGCCTCCAGGCTGGAGCGCGACACCACCTCCACGGCCTGCTCCTACACACACACACACACACACACACACCATCTTCATCTTCAGCATAAAAATCCCATCATCGTAGGAGTAACTAAACAGTTATCCTGATAATCGATTGTACCAAATCTGGAGCTTTCTGGATCTGTGTGGCCAGCTGGAGGGACTTGTTTGCAGACGTGAGCTGCTCCCGGAGAGCCTCGGCCTCTCTCTCCGCCGCCTCTGCCCTCTGCGGATCAGAAGTTTTAGTCTTTAAATCAGCGGTCAATTAATACATTTTGTGTAAATTTACTTATTATTAGTGTGACTCTTGAGAAGAAAACGCCCAATTATCGACAACCAACTGGATTAGTCTGTCTTACATCTCGCAGATTTTGTTATTTCTTGACACAGTTCTGAACAAATATAAACACCGTTTTTTAAAGGCGACTAGTTCACACCGCCTGATATTCTCCAGCTCCGACAGACTCCCAAAATCCCAAACGTGAGATGAGATCTTGTTGCCAGCTGTAGCTATGCTTATTGGGAGTTGTCCTTTAATCTAATGCCGGCTTAAGACTCCGGCTCATTGTGCGGCGTGCTCTGAACGCACTTTAATCTAGACGCGTCGGCGCCGAAACCGCGACGGTGACGCGCGCCGCCCTTCCGGCGTGGAGCTCGGTGTCAATCTTAATGAAGAGCCACGTCTGATGAGCCCTCGGTGCGGATCTCTACGATATGAGTCATAAAAGCCTGCGGAATCAACCGCTCACTAACGCTCTCGTCTAATCAGCATCACAGGGACGCTCCGTCCAAGCCCAGACTGCAGTTATCAACTCGAACAGACGAGCAGAGATCCAGAAGATCCACCGACGTTTACATTTGGAAACGATTTGAATATAAAGTGTATTTTTGAAAATTAGATTATATCATAAATTAGCATAAATTAAAATCCAGATTCTGGGAAAAAATCTTTGGAAACGATTACGAATCAGGGACGAACGAGAGAAGCAGACCAATCCAGCATCCTCACATCGGAGGTGTGACTGACGCCATTAATGCGAGAGACTAAACAACGCAGACGCAGTCGAGCCCGAGGCCAGCGTTAGCGCCTCAGATTACAACACGCGGAGAGGTTCAACGCCTTAACGTCAACACAGATAATAGCCAATAGCTTGTAAAGCCAAAAAAAGCCGAAACAAGACGGCGCGCATCTCTTCCCGGTTTTAAACACACGCGGACCCGCTTTTCGGAAGCCTCCGGGCCTCCGGGTGGAGACGATGCCGCCCCTGTCGTTCTGGCTAAGCTCACGTCCACGTTAGGGGTGTGCTAATGAATCGGATCGAATGGAATCGCGAGGCTTTCTCTGACGATTCAAAATCGATTCATATTTTGAATCGTCAGAGAAAGACTCAGGATCGATTCAAAATATGAATCGATTTTTTTCTTCAAAAAGTACCCATCCAGTAACACGGGTAAAATCTTGAGGATACCCGTCCCTAGTTAAGAGTGGTGTCACTGGACAGGTTGAGCACCAGAGGGCAGCAAGGAATCGAATCGAATCAAATGAAATCATGACTATTTCTCCGTCGATTCAGAATCGATTCGTGCATTCCAAAAAAATCTTTACGAATCGATTGCTCTGACGATTCAAAATCGATTCATATTTTTCAACTAAGGCAATGGCACTAGTTTTCATTTTTCCCCCTCGTCAATCCTGTAGATCAGGGGTCGCCCAACCCGTCGATCATCGATCGTGATCGACCGGTAGATCTTTGAGACGTTGACGTTAGATTCATCTATGTATCATTTATGAATCGCCTATCGTTTACGAATCGAATTCTGAGCCCAGGAATCGGAATCAAATCTTCTAAAAGACCACTGAGCACAATTTAGTTTCACAGTCATTTGACTTAGATATTAGATTCATCTATGTACTGAATCATGAATCATTTATGAATCACAAATCATTTATGAATCGAATCCTGAGCCCAAGAATCGGAATCAAATCTTCTAAAAGACCACTGATTACAATTTAGTTTCAGTCATTTGATTTAGATGTTAGATTCATCAATGTACTGAATCACAAATCATTTATGAATCGCGAATCATTTATGAATTGAATCTCGAGCCCAAGAATCGTAATCGAATCTTCTGAAAGATGACTGAGCACAATTTAGTTTCACAGTCATCTGATTTAGATGTTAGATTCATCTATGTACTGTGTCCTGACGCACACTTTGTCTTCTTGTTTTTCTTGTCGTTATCCCCTGAACGATTCGTTACAGGAAGTCTTTATTACGAGGCGAAACGGATCGACTAAACGAACACGAGACGAGCTGGAATCCCCTGTGAGAAGGCGAGGGACGGAAAGTATGAAAGTAAAGAAAGTAAATCTCATGCCGTTTCTCGGAGAGGTAAAAAAAAAAAAAAGGGGGTCTCACCTGATTGGCTCGCTCCAGGTCGGTCATGACCATCTCGATCTCGTCGGCCCTGGAGAGAAAACGCAGTCGAGGTTAAGAAAAATCTCCAAACCAGCGGAATCGCCCCATGACTGGAAGATGGCTGACTGGTCATCGAGGTACCACCGAGGTACTACTTGTGCACAAGGAACCGTCCCCGAACGCTGCTCATGTCAGCTCCTTCACGGGAGGGGTCAAATGCAGAGGTCACAGTTCACTGTGTGCCGTGTTCACAAATCAAACGACAAACCGATCGACCCCCATGATGTAAACGCAATGAAAGCGTGACCAAAGATGACCAAAGCTAAAGGGTAAGGGGCAAATTTTCGAGAGCAGATTCCAAAACAAACCTGACTGTGACTGACCGACCGATAGAGGAAAGAAAAAAATGATCGTCAGATTTGTGCAGCTTCTGTGACTAGAATTGACTGCGCCAATAAATAAGTGATCCTGCTTGGGTACTGCTTTTGGTACTTTGGGCTCAGTGATGATCACCACACACACACACACCTCGCCAGGCCCATTATGCCCTCTCAGTTTCACCCTAATCCGGGGGGAGGCCCGTGAGCTGGGCTTAAGCCTCTCAGACCAGCGCTCAGTAAAACAGAGGGATTACATTAATATAGTCTTTAGGCTCTGCTTAATATACCCTAATCTGGTGCAACAGCAGATTCCCCCGATTCTCTCCGCCAAAAGGTCGCCGCTGGCAACGAGAGTCCGACCCTAGTTCAGTTCACATGGCTTTTGAGTGTCGCACACCAACGGCTGCGCCTCACCCCGACCGTGGTGGCTGGACAACGACAACGGCGGCGACACTGGATGACTAACCGTCCAAGACCTCCTCGATGTCCCACGGCTCCAGTCCAGACCGCAATATTTAAGCGCGGCACTCCGTGCGCGCTACCTAGTGCGTAGAGAGCCGTTAAGCTACGACCCCCGCCCATTCCCTGAGACGTGCGTGAGCTTGCGTTCGCCAAGCGGGGCCAACGCGCGGTTCAAAATCTTGGCGCGTGACGGCCGGCGAGAGATTTGCGCTGGCCAACCAAAATGACGCCATGCGTTTGAAGACAGGTGTATGCGTATGCGATCCCACCACGGACTTTGGACGCGCCCAAGGCGAGCGCTGCCTTTCCCACGTACGGTAAATGCGTCGTCAAATACCGGCGGGAAAACATCGGGCAAATCTAAGCAGAGGTCCGATGCCGATACAAAGCAGTTATCGTCCGATTCCGACGCGACTCCGATATTATCCTGCGTCCCTTACTCTTAACCCCAAGCTGCTCCAGAGCTGTCCCTGAAGATAGAAAAGAGCCAGACACCGCACGATACCACTTTTTTTACGTCCGATACGATACCGATATTGTAAATTTGGATATCTGTCGATACGATGCGAATCCGATACGAACCGGTTTTTTAGAACGGAAAACAGAAAGTAATGCTTAAAAAATACGACAGATTATTCGGTTCTGCTTAAGGAAATACAGGTTAAGGAATAATGCTCTAATGCTCAGTGCAGTGTTTAAGAAATGTCTGAATAAATATTGAAATGTTATTGAGAAATTATTTGTGGTTGATTTTTTCTGTGGGTGAATAGTTATATTACACGACTAATTGGAAAATAATTGCTTATCAATGAACGTAAATTTATAAAAAAATTTATCATAAAAAAAAAAGTCAAATAATCGCGCGATTAATCGTTTAAAGAATAATCGTTCGGGACTGCACTACATTTCTCACAAAGTCTGAACTCCTGTGTGACACAAAGGGAAGAGACCAAATCGCCGCGTATTAACACAATTTGCGCAATAAGCGCAAAACAATTAGTCAACGCGACCAACCATGACAAGACACAGTCGCGCCTGTACGTACGAAAGCATCTGACGTGCAAAAAATGCATCCATGCACACGCACGGCGGGATTTAATTACATAAATTAGCGCCGAACCTGTAATTACAGATTCTTTTTGGAGAGAGGCTGTTTGCACGGGATCGTGGGGGTGACCGTGCTTTTGGTTTTTCATCATCTTTTTCGCCCTGCCCATTAATTCGGAACGCGGTGTGAAAACCTCGCCGGCGGCAGCGCGCTTAGGGCAATGCGCCGCGCGTAGTGGCGCAAATGGCCTTTCTCGCCGACTAAAACGCGGCTAAAACACGGACACGTTTAGGTAAAAGCGGGCGCAAAGGCGATTCGTGGCGAGATCCGAAAGGCTCAGTGTGTGCGTGTGTGTGTGTGTGTGTGGTGGGGATTTAACTTTTTTTGTTTCTGATACTAATGCAACCCAAATACAGTAAAAGCGCCAAATGCGATCGCTTAATCAAAGTACAGATGTACAAAGTATTTCTAAATAACGGGCGGATTTGCGCGGATTTCCCAATTACAAAGGGAAATCAAAAAAAAACAGTGACGGAACTCCAAAGCAGATCAGAGACGGGATTTTTCTTTTAATGCCCCGACTGAGCGTATCCGTGGCCGGCGGCGGCGCGGCTCACGGTAAAAGGAGAGACCTGGCGAAACGGGATTCGAAACCAGGTCATCGCCCTCCCCCCCCGTCTCGGTTTAAGTGAGTCAGATAATGAATCGGTCAAAAGAATTTAGGAAACACCTGGAATATGATCATCATTATGGATGAATTTTCCTAATCAATAAACAATAATCAATAGTGTAGCGGGAGCTCTAATGGTGACCACAGCTTTGGCACCGTGTTTATAAACAGTGCGTAAATGTGTGTATGTGTGTGGGCGGCGAGCGCAGACCCGCTGCCAAGCGACAGAACCTGCACCAAGCAGCGGGGCCCTAGCAACCGTCGCTATGCACCTCTCCTCCCTGGAGTCTAATTGAGCAATCAAGAGACTATTAGAATTCCAATTAAATGGGCGATTACGTTTGATTGGGTTTGATTAATCCGAGCCGTGGGGGTGATGCGGCCTGTGTAGGGGTGTGTGTGTGTGCGTGTGTGTCCGTCCGGGCAGGAGACCTGAAAGCGCCCTGAACGACAGGAATTAAGTTGTAGATGTGGTAATACGAGGAGCTAGGGATGTGCCTCACAAGGACAGAAAGACGTGTGTGTGTGTGTGTGTGTGTGTGTATACGTGTGTGTACGTTGGCGAGTTTAGGTGAAGGCCCAGAGTTTCTCCTGATGCGGAGTGTGCCACGTGTGTGTGTGTCCGGATGTCTTCTTAACGAGGGACGTAAAAAGGATGGGAGGCAGGGAGAGAAATGTGTGTGTGTGTGTGTGTACGCGTGCGCAGTGTGTGTGCCTCCTTAATCAGCACTCTGCACTGTACTCCGCAGAGACGCTACCTGAGCTCCACTCCACTCCACAGAAACATGACCTAGATACAGCACAGTTACCACACACACACACACGCTCTACTGGTGCAGACAGACTGTGGCCGCCTCCGTTCGACCAATAACAACAGATAATCCCACGAATTATAATATAATAATTAGTGAGACATCGTGTCATATCTCCTGATTTCTCGCCATTTTCGTCTGCTGGCCCCGATCGAGCGGCAACTAGCGGGGTCCAAGCAAAAGTCGCACAAAAACGCCGCACGAAAGCAGCTGACTCGGTAAGCGTCGAGGAAAGGAGTTGGCGAACTGCACCTATTCATGTAGCGTTTTCAGCACCCCCTTTACGCTACTTCATTCAGTGCTAAGCGGCACGCTGTTCCCAGGTCGTGCGACCTGCGGTTTAGTGTAGCATTTTTAGCGCATTGTTTAAATAGTGGCACCGTATAATTAGCGCCCCCTATTGTTCAAATAGCAACGTTCCCGCTTCTATATATTCGCTTTGCTTATAACACATTTCAGCAACTCCTGACTAGCTGGTAGCCTAACGATTAGGGCGTTTGCCCCATGGTCGGAAGGTCGCCGGTTTGAAGCTCGGTCCCGCTGGGGTACTCATGGGCAAGGTACCGTCCCCAAGCACTGCTCCCCGGGTGCTGCCTACGTCTGGTCCACACTGCTGCTTCACGGGTGGGTCAAATGCAGAGGTCACATTTGGTTGTGGTGCACTGTGTGCTGTGGTGTGGTGTGTTCACAATGACAAATAATCCCTCACTTACAATATAGCAAGTAAATGAATGTTGAACCGCATGAACGAAGTGTGTATTTTGCGACCTGAGGGTGTCAATTCGCCTCATACGCCCCAGTTTCCTCTTTCCAGGTTGGCTGTTTGACACGTTTGTGGGCCGATTAGCGCAGCGGCTTTACACGCAGAAAAGAGCTCCGAGCGCCCCTCGCGCAGCGCGACGCACCAGCGTAACATCGAATCCGGCGTTCGTACGCCTCCCGTGAAAATCTCATGTTCCGTATTAAGCTTCTGAAAATTCTGCGTTCAAATGAAGCAACGCTCCGTAATGCCGGCACAACCTCAAAACAACGCTGCCTCCAATCTCGGGCCCTACGATTTGCGCGATGCGGAAACCGCGGACGGAATGGCGGAATTCAACAAATAAAATGGAATCCGTTGTAAAACGCGGAACGTCATATAATTCGCTGATATCGGTGTGTGGCCAAAGCAGAGCAATGGTTTCTAATCCGTTTTGGCCGCTGCAGCCCCCTGTACGTGTTACCTGTTGAGGCGGGACTCAGCTTTCCACACACAAACGCACAGACACAGAGGGGAAAACGTCAACGGTCAGCTATGGCGAAGAGGCGGAAACACCGAAGTCCTCAAAGAAATGAGGGAATTTGAGTGCTAAGTTTAGAGCAGAACAAAACCCAAACCATTTTATGAATCGGGAGAACAACTCTTTTGTACGTTTTGCCAGCACACGATAGACTGCACCCGCAAGAACACGTGACGACCACTTACAGTCAAAAACTCACGTCAGAAACGTTTCGTTTTGCACGACCAAATGATGTTTGTTGTTTGCAGGTAAATGTTTTACCAAAGCAGAAAATGTTCCCAGCACTTTGTTGAAGTCGAATAACAGTCATTTAATGTGATTTTTTTTTCTATTGCATTGTTCTTTTTTCCCCATCAACTCCATAATTCAACACTTTTTAGGTGAATAAATACGATTGGAACGTAGAACACGGAATTCAGAAGAATAAAAATGGAAAAAATGGAATTCAGGAAAAAATCAAACGGAATTTAGGAAAAAACTAAACAGACTTCACAAGGCCCTACCAATCGTAACGGTCAGAACTAGGTGCTGGTCTCCTCGAAATGTTGACCCCCCCCCTCCCACCTCTGCCCCTCCACCGCTCTCATATCCTGTGCTGCTCTGGCCCAAATCCTCCAGGGCCCGGACGACATTTCTCAGATTTAGACCATTAGATTTTCATTTCCCTCTGCGCACCCATCCCCCTTTTCCTCATGGCTGCCCCTCCATATAACACCCTGTTGGCTCTGTCTCTCTCTCTCTCTCTCTCTCTCCCTCCTTCCCTCCCTCTCTCCTTTCAGGCACCAGAGACTACCAGGGTCCTTCTTCTTTATTGTGTCTGCATGAGAGCAAATGAAAGAAAGACAAGAGACGGAACGGAAGACTTATGTTGGTGCGGGGTGGGGTGAACGGGAATTGGGATTCTTCACACACATACACACACACACACTTTCCTCAGGCCTCATCCTGTCACACTCCCTCTTTCATCCCCTCCCTAGATCCCTTGCTTTTATAAAGACGGCTTGGCCATTAAAGCACGCTATATACCTTCACGCCTGTCTCTACGGTTTACGGCCCTGTTACTCCGCAGAGGCTGGTTCGCACTGGGTTTTGTGTGTGCGTGTCTACCTAATGAGCCACTGCGTTTTCGGTCCGCAACAAACAACGTGTAACGGCGCACGAATCAAACAGATGCCCGTCTATACGCACGGACATCGGGAAAACACTGGTGGTGTGCATCAATCCAGACGTGGGGTGTTCCCTCAAGGATGGCAAACGAGGTTTTTGTGATCCGAGGGGTCAGATGTTTGGGATTTGGTAAGGACTGGTCCTCGTGAAAGAAATAAATCAGTGGCATTTTTTTCTTATTTAGAAAAACGAAAGAGGGGAAAGATTTGCTTTCGGTTGCTTGGGTTGAGGTTAGGTTTTCGACTGGAGATTCAGCCGATTTTTTGTGGCGTCGTGAGGACGTCGTTGCAGGCGAGGGCCGGTTCTAATAAAGATAAACGTTCATCGGACGAGTTGATTTAGCAAGACTTAACGCGTGGGACGTCTGGCTTCCGGTTACTTGGGTTAAGGTTGCGGTTAAGATTAGATGTCTAGCAATAATATATTTAGGGGTCCAAGCACGGAGTGCTATGGAGCCCTTTTGGAATCTGTTTTTTTTTTTTTTATTCTTTTTCCTACAAAACGGATTGTGCAGCTTGAATCGTAAGCCGCAGAAAGCTGAAAGTGTCAGCAGGACTGGAGTGCATCTCGGCACAAGCTGAAAAGCGCGGCGATCGATCTGCGATTGGCGCTATAACGAAGGAACATGTGTTTTGACCTCTAGGGGCGCTATAATGCGACAGAAATTCATGTGAAGTCATAACAGAACTTTTATAATTGACATGAAATTATAGAAAACCACCCAACGCTTATATAAACACTGTTAGAGGTTAGTTTCTTTATAAACACAACTTACTGAAGCTGTCATAACAAACAAGAAGCTACCAATTTTTTTTTCTAGTCACTTTATCGTTCTACGGCTAACTCTGTATATCTTGATATGATTAACATAGCTATATGGTTTTATACTATGTCATAAACTTCAGTATCAGCAGTGTGTGGGTGGGTGTCTATGACATACACACATGCGGACATAGGGCTGGACGATTCTGGGTAAAATGTGAATCACGATTTTTCTCCATGTGAATTGAGATCACGATTCTCTCAAAACGATTCTCCTTCTTTTAGCAAAAACATTTTTTGCACTAAAGTTAAATTAAAAAATAAAAAAACCCTGACTTTCGACAATGACTTTCAACAATAAAAAAAAAATATACGCAGCACTTAAAAGTTTCGTGTAACAAAAATGGTCTTTTCCTTATGTTAGACCCTTAAAAGCAAATAACTTAATCTTTTAAACATAAATAACAGAACTTTAATAAATTCAAATCAAAAAATAAACATATAGCACTTGTGTGTTCGGGCACTCGGTCAACTACACCGGTGTTCATTTTGCTTTTCTTCTGTCTCAGTAGGGTTTTATGCTGGTTGGTCAAAAAATGCGCTTAAAAAAGCCCCAAGTGGGCTGAGTGTGACTCGCCATGAATTCGAAATGAGATTGCACGAATCGAGATCGGGATTGGACATTCGATTAATCGCGCAGCCCTACGCGGACACGGCTGATGATCAGCGCTGACCTTTTTGTGCTGGTTTTTGTGCCTTTTGCTTGGATCCCACTGGTTGCCGCTTGTGGCTTTATTACATCTCACAACTGTGCTTGTGACGCTCACTCACTACTCACTCGCTGTACAAGTTCAAAACAAAAAAAAAAAGTGAAAAGAATTATTTTACAGTTCAACTGCTTCTGTATTGTTCACCCCGACCACAGGGAAATGGAAGCGATCGCTCACCTCGCTCCCTCCCCCGTTCCTCTTTCAGTTTTTCAGGGCTGGTCGGCTACAGCGGCTCCCAGGAAGACCGGCCACACGCTGCGCAACTAATCAATACGCCCATTAATCATTAAAGCAAACAAAACAGCGACCGTGCACACATGGAGGGGGATCGAGTGTGTGTGTGTGTGTGTGTGTGGAGGTGGGCTAAGGTGTAGGGAGGGACAAACCGAGGGAGGTATGACGTGTTCCGGGAGGATTGAAGGAGAAGTACAGGGTTAGAGAGAGAGAGAGAGAGAGAGAGAGTGGAGTGTTAAAAGGGTGGGAGATGGAAGGTGAGATGAGGAGAGAAACAGAGGTGTGGAGCGAGGGATGGAGGGTTAGATTGAGAGACAGAAGGGGGGAGGGATGGAGTGACTGAGTAAGGAAGAGGTGGAAGAATGGAAGAAGGGATAGAGAGAGAGAGAGAGAGAGAGAGACGGGACCCCGGGGAGATGGCAGTATAGAGAGGGAGAGACGGAGGGATAGAGGGATGAAGAGATGAAGGATGAAAGTCAGGAGTGACGTAGGGTTGGACGGAAGGACAGATGGACGGCTACTGCTGTTAGCGCGTCTAGCAGTAATGAAGGAAATACGAGCTTAGTTTTTCATTGACCGTCGTCGTCCATAACATTTCTTCTGAATCTGCTGCACCGGCTGCTCGTGCTTCGCGGAAACGTTCGTCACTGTAGCATGCGTTTAAAAACGGAATCGGCCGCCAAGTTCGTCTGCCGTTCGCGGATTTTGCCTCGACGGTCGCGGCGTCGATAAACGGCGTTGCACGCGAGCGCAGGGCGGCACGTTTTTAGTGACTTCTTTCTCTCCGTGACAAACATTTATTATGGAGAAAAAGGAAACATTTATTGCAGAGAAAAGTCAGTATAAACGTGTCAAACGAGCAGGCAGACTGGCTGGCGTGCTCTCACAATATAGTTTGATGTGTGTGTGTGTGTGTGTGTTGGGGGATGGGGAAATCGAAGAAAAAGAGGGTAAAGAGTGTGTGTGTGTGTGTGTGTGTGAGAGAGAGAGACAGGCTGGTAAGTGGGGGTTGGGGAGTGTGTGTGTGCGTGTGTGTGTGTGATTGTATATTTATGAACGCACAAATATGGAGGTTAATAAGGTGCAGGTTCAGTGCGGACTTCCTCACATCTGTGAGTGTGTGTGTGTGTGTGTGAGAGAGAGAGAGACAGGCTGGTAAGTGGGGGTTGGGGAGTGTGTGTTGAAGAGCGTTGAAGAGCCTAAGAATAAGTGTGTGTGTGTGTTTGTATATTTATGAACGCACAAATATGGAGGTTAATAAGGTGCAGGTTCAGTGCGGACTTCCTCACATCTGTGAGTGTGTGAGGGTGTGTTGGGGGATAGGGAAATCGAAGAAAAAGAGGGTAAAGAGTGTGTGTGTGTGTGTGTGTGTGTGAGAGAGAGAGACAGGCTGGTAAGTGGGGGTTGGGGAGTGTGTGTTGAAGAGCGCTGCCTCACTGGTCAGCCTAAGAAGAAGGGTGTGTGTGTGTTTGTATATTTATGAACGCATAAATATGGAGGTTAATAAGGTGCAGGTTCAGTTCGGACTTCCTCACATCTGTGTGTGTGTGTGTGTGTGTGTGTGTGTGAGAGAGAGAGAAGCCCCCCTGGCTATACTGTGTAAGAGTGACATTCCAGCACTTGTGTGTATGGAGAGCGCCTGAAGTGGGCAGGGTCTCGAACAAACCAATCGATCATTTCCATTAACACACACACACAGATGTGTGTGTGTGTGTGTGTGTGAGAGAGAGAGAGAGAGAGAGAGAGAGAGAGAGACGAACAGGCAAAGTGGAAGTGAGCAAGACGGTGAGAGAAGAGGAGGGAAAAAAGAAAAAGCTATCGATCTATTTGGAGAGCGATCGATAAGGACATCTTTGCTAATGGACAGACGTTACGGGTTCTGTACAGGCAGGAGGGAAGAATAACGTGCTCCGCGGTACCGACACAGTTCATCGCCTAACTGTTCGGTTTCGAAAACTCCTCGCACTCGTTCTTTGAGCTAAGTTTCGGAAGTGTCATTAGGGCCAAGGCTCTGAAGTCAAATAATCCTACAAGATAATGACTGCCTGCAACGCCCCCCCGCGGACCACTAGGGGCAGCGGACCGCCGCTGTAACCCATTACGGTCCGCCGCTGAACCGTGACGTGGACCTTTCTGCATCGACGCAGCGGCAGACCATAATCGATTATCTCGTAGGTTTCTTTAACCGGCGGTCCGCTGCCTCTGGTGGTCCGCGGCGGCATTTCTGGTAGTGACGCGCAATCCGGTTTCATTCATTTAAACTAACCGTCATCATTTCGTGTCGTTATCACATCAGCGCAGGTACAAAGCTAGAAATGATTGATTATTTGTCACTGTGAACACAGCACAGCACCATAACCATATGTGACCTCTGCATTTGACCCATCTGTGAAGGAGCAGTGGGCAGCTAACATGGGCAGCAGATGCTCGGGGACGGTACCTTGCTTGCGAGTACCTCAGAGGGTAACCTTACCGCCAGGGAATTCGAACCGGCGACCTTCTGATCAAAGGGCACACTGCCCTAGCCGCTAACGCCACCAGCTGCCCCTCAGGGTGAACGGGACGTGGAGAACGGTGAAGAAATCCAGTCGATGCATGCGCGTCGGGCGTGTATTAAACGACTGTCTGCGCTCTTCCCGGAACCGCGAGAGGTTTTCTTCGAAACTCGTCCTCGCCGAGCCTCTTACGGTTGGAAATCTCTGCGCTCCCATAATCCCTCAGCTGGCCCCCTGTCCAAATCCCCACCACCTCCCCCGTTTCTCGTCCAGATGCAGTTATCTCTGGCTCATAGCAGCTCGGAAAGAAAACGGAGGCTTTTGGGAAAGGCGTATCGCGCACGGCGACGCCGAGTCCGCCGCAGATGATAATATGCCCACTAACTGCAGGAAAGGTGTGTGTGTGTGTGTTCGTAGGTGTGTGTCTGCTGCAGTGTGTCTCTTCGCAGGACAATCGTTATATATGAAGACATAATGATTGGGTCAGAAAGACTTCCGTTGGCTTACTGAGGTTAAGGACGTCGTATCTAGCAGTGTGGGCGCCAACAGAAGTGCGCCAGAAAGGCAGCAGGATCTGATCTGGGTTTGTGTGTGAGGAAAAGAACGGGAGAAGGACCTGAAGTGCTCTCCGATTGAAAATCATATTAAGGGGCACTTTGCAGCTTGGTGGAATGCCGCTGCTGTTAACACACGGGAGAGTGGATCAATCTCCACGCACTGTAACAGCACGTACTCCTTACCGAGAACTCGGGGAGAACTCGCTCTCCGTCTATATGAGCTTCTGTCCACCTCTCTCTCTCCATATCAACATCTGTGTCTCTCTCTGTCTGTGTCTCACTCGGTTTATATGAACATCTGTCTGTCT
>JAVGVS010001886.1:0-14494 GCA_032718565.1 Distichodus sexfasciatus
GAGAGAGAGAGAGAGAGAGAGAGAGAGAGAGAGAGAGAGAGAGACTGACCGCTCCGTGCGCGTGCGCCGTTCACACGCTGTCCCCACGCCCGGATTACCGCTCTGCACGCGCACGGTCCGTACCGGGTGGGAGCTGAACCCGAGCCCTAGCCGGACCCGGAGCCCGAGGCCTCGCAGCGTTCCGCCGGACATCAGCGCGCCAGAGTGACCGTGGTGACCGCACCGAGCTGCATCTCCCTCAGCAGCACAAAGTGACCGCACACGTCCCTCATCACAGTCCCGCCGGCTGGAAACACTACTGCCTCATATTGGTTCCGGCACACATACACACAACGTAACGCTTCCCCGAAAACAGGATAACGTCACATATAAAGTACATATAAAAGAACTTGCTTATTTTTGCATGATATACATTATATTTTAAATGTACTTTCTAAATTGTAAATGCAGTTTTTTTCTCCACCTGAATGCTGTTGCAATATTTGCACATATGATTGAAATTCCTCATTTTCATTTTATATCTAGTTTAGAGTTTATATTTGATAGTTTATTTATTTGTGTATATTCTATGTGCCTTCTTAGTACTCTGTAGAAATGTCGTCTCGTCTCTCTGTATAGTAAATAGCTGAGATGGAGTGGTGGGTAAAGTACTGAAAGTATGTACTCAAGTACAATTACTTTTTTCAAAAAAGAGTTGAGTAAAAGTAATAATTCCCATTTGAAAAAGCCTACTCGAGTAAGAGTAAAATGTACTTTATTATTGAGTTCAAATTACAAATGACACACAAATCAGTGATAAATAACAAAACCAGCATTTCCCCATCATTTTAATCAAGTAAACCAGTTGCCTTTCGATTTTAATTAAACAATTCATTCTGCTCTTGTCTGCCGTACATTTAGAATATTTTAACAGTTCATTTAACAGTTAGTTGTTTTATTTTGTCATTCTACAGATATCTTACCGGAAGACTCAGTGGGTGTGTCAGAAAGAATCTGTGTGAATGAGAGTTGGTATTAGAGCTGTGATATTCGGTTCTTTTTAGGATTCGGCTCCCTCTGAGTCACTCACTAAACTGATTACGGGTGTGCGAGTCACTTGAGTCAAAATGGCCAAATTGCCATCTGAATGGTTTGTTTTTTATAGAAGAACGTTTACGTGGCTTGTGACGAGAATGAATGCACTTCCAAATAAATGGCAAAATGTCAAGACAAGCCTACCAGAGTGGCAAATATTTGTTTTCAAACAGCACTAGAGAAAGTTAACCGGAGGATTCACTCATGACTGCATGTGCTTCGAGGAGCGCTAACCCGCCTGTGTGAGCGATTCAGATTCGGTTTTATTGTTTCGGCTCTAGAAGAAGTTAACAAACAGATTCACTCATGAATGTGCTCAGGCCAAGGGCCATCATTGATTCGACGGACAAGTCCTGTGAGTTGCTAAAGAGGATCTAACCTCTGTAGAAGTTTTGAGATCCTCATTTCCGACTGTAGGTGCAAACAAACTGTAAATTATTACATCTTTTAGCAGCTATACTTGCTACTATGGCTGTATTGATTTTGTCATGAGTTTGAAATGATTATAAGAGGTATGTACGCTGGCGGGGTTTATATTGTGTCACTTCGTGTTAGGACTGCGGATTAGGTTAATGGAGACCCCAGGCTCGTGGCTCCTGAGTTTAATGATCCGGGTGATTGTTCAATGAGCCATGACCGCCTGCCCAGAGTGAAACAGTGGAGGAATGACGTCTGCTGTCATAGCTCTCCACAAACGCTCATTTTAAATTTGGTAGGTAGGTGTATTCCACCACAGCCTACGATTCCACTCTGTGTGCACCTAGAGACAGAGATGTTTGCTGATATTAACTTTCGCCTGTGAAAGCAGATCTCTTGTAACAAAGGTTTCATATAAAGTGTAACTGAAAAAATAGATTGCTTACTCAGATATTTACTTGAGTAAGAGTAAAATTACAGCTTACAAAAAAAGAAATGCAGAGAGTATGTGGTCCTTGGAAAAACAACTTTTTAACCCATCTGTTACTACCCACCCCTGCTGAGATGACAAAGCTATACTGACTTATGAATTTGGTAAGTTTTGATAAGATACTGCCTCATTAAAAAAACCAGAAAACATATTGAAGGACTTGCAGCGTTGCCCGTGATGGACTGTAATTACCTTATCACTGCAATACCCCACTTTTCTTGATGCTGTACAATACTTTTATCACAAATCAAAGGGAAAAAGGGAGGTCTTAATCTTTGGTAATAGAAATGCACAGAAATAGATAAATTAAAACATTAAACATTACTATCGTAAATAGTGCCTGTACAGTCATATATAATACAATCTGTAATGTGCAGGCAATTGATGGTATTGTCATATCATCATTAGGTTTAGAGGGCTTGACAAGCCCAGAAATAGTCCAGACAAAAAAGTCAAAGTCAATCTTTGTCATCTCTGCTAAGTATACTGTACAGATACATAGAGAGACGAGACGCACGTGGCTCCAGGTTATTTCAGTGCAAACAAACAAAGAACAGCAGGAACAGACAAGGTTAAGCTCAGATTTTAGTCTCTATCGGAAGATGAAGCTACCATGTCTGTGTTTATAACAAATTGGCCGGTGATAGAATACTGTAAAGCAAAATTAGTGTTACAGCAAAGAGAACCTCAAAGAAATAGACAAACCACAAGCTGAGAGAAACGTCACTGTTTTTATTGGACAATTTACATTAAATGTTAATTTCCGTCCCTGTGTCCGAGGACTTTAAAATGTTACAGCTTCAATAATCTATTAACTACCTAATTCCTCATCATTAATACAAAAAAACAAATTGATCCAAAATGTCCTGTATTGTGGCAGACATCACGTTAAAAAAATATCACATATTTGGCACTGCTTTAGTTGGGGTATGTGACAGGATGTAGGGACAGGGCAGAAGGCCACCATAAAGCCTCAGCTTCTCCTATAATGAGATAAGCCTGGAGC
Source organism: Distichodus sexfasciatus (assembly GCA_032718565.1). Classification (NCBI taxonomy): domain Eukaryota; kingdom Metazoa; phylum Chordata; class Actinopteri; order Characiformes; family Distichodontidae; genus Distichodus; species Distichodus sexfasciatus. Next base: position 2,988 of record JAVGVS010001886.1, read on the forward strand.
AACGAGGCGCTGCATGAAGAGGTCATACACCTATGAATGAGAGGCACTACAATATTTATTTCCCTGGCCATATAAGCAAGAATGCCTTTTGGGTGAGGCCGAGCTTTTTTAAACGTATAATGAGGTGCAGGCTGAAGTGCTCCACACTTAAGTGCTTGGAGAGTTTGACCTGCAACAGAACTAGGGCAGGGTCGTCAGTGCGATCAGATACACAGCCAAAAAGTCCAACCATAGATTAAAAAAAAAAAAACACAAACACACACACACTCCTCAGTTGTAGCATCAGCACTGTACGTATATGAAAAATCAGGTTTAATAGATTGAATTAGCCACTTCAGCTAGAAGCCAGCTCTAGTTACCACTTATGAGTACGCTTTGCTTCGGAATGATTACGTTGGAGTGTAATTTAGGTGTGTAAATCATTTACATATTGACATCATATACATCAGAGACAGACAGACATAAAGAAAATGAACAGAGTAAAAAATAGATACTACCTTGATCGTGACTTAGACTTGTGTTTGCGTCTTGCCTTCTTACCAGACTCAGTATTTTCTTATTTAGGAGCGAGCGATTACGGGGCCATTTTTTCTTTCCTTTACTTTGGTTAACTTCGGGTGACGGCCACTGTTGGGAGTCGGAGGCGGATTTACTCTCGTTAGCTTTGGCCGCAGCCTTCTTTACTGCTAATAGACCTGGCTATTCTGCCGGATCGCCACTGGCAAGCAGTCAGCACGCCTGGCTGGCCCTCTCTGGAGCCTGCCTGCCCTCCTCCCAGCCGAGCTCTCCTCCTGTCTCTGCTTATCTTTTCCCTTCTGGCTTTCTTCCTGTCTAGCTCCTTCTTTTCTCTTTCCTTGTCCCTTCCTGCTCCGGCTCCCTCTCCCTCCTCCTGTCTCTGTCTCTGTCCCTGTCCTGTCCCTTGCTGGTCGACTCCCGTCCCGGCGGCTATGGCCACGACTGGGATTGCTGCCACGGTGTTCCCCTGCCGCGGGCTGAACCGGGCTGAGCTGTGTTGGCCTGGCCTCCTGATCGGTTCTTGCGCCCGCGGCTGGAGCGGCGCTGGCGGGAGCGGCTGCGTTTGGCGTGGCGGTGGGCGGAGCGTTCCCGTGAGCCCCGCCTCCTGTCCCGTCCCGCCCTCTCCTGGTGGTGGTGGTGCCGGTGGTTGCTGGGCGATTGCCGGGCGGTCACAGTGATGCCGCGCTGGCTGCTCAAGGGCGGAGAGGAACGCGATGAGCTGCGGAAGACGAGGACGCAGGAGGAGGAGGAAGACGAGGATCGCTGGAAGAGGAAGAGAGCTAGAACGGACGGGCGCTGTTGGGGAGCTACAGTTGTCTCGCCAGGACCGGAAAGCGGAAGTCCTTCCCCTGACCGTGAACGCTGACCTTGATACTGACCTCTGGCTCACATGCGACCTGGCGGGCGTTTCTGTTGCTGGCTGCCGCCGGACCGCCTCCCCATTCCGGCTTCTTGATTTGTAGTTTGGGCTCAGAGTGCTTGCTGTCTTCGTGAGTCTCGCCTTCGCTTCGTTCCTGAGGCCTGGAAAACACGCAGAAACTCAAGCCTCTCAAGACACTCGCATTTGCTTTGTAATAAACGTTTCAGGTGAGCACAAATTGCCCCAAACTACGCCGCGAGACACCGTGAAAAAGGTTGAGGCGATCGACTGCGGTAGCGGCTACGCCTCCGCTGGCTGCTCTCCTGCTGCAGCCCTTCCTGCGCGCGGAAGGCGCCCTGCTTCTGGGCGGAGGCAGCCGGAGTTCTCGCCATCCGTGGTCGGACTACCTTTGTGCCTTGGCGCCAGTTCGTCCTCGGGCTGTCCTCCGAGTCAGAGGGCGCCCAGCCCGCTACCAAGCGCTAACAACCCTTTATAGCAGGTAACGCTGAGACACGGCCACAAACAATGCCCACCATTCGCCAGACCAGACACACAAACGAGGCTACCAGAAAGCAGGGCTAAAGACACGTACTCAGAGATATCGATGAGGAATTGGGAACGAGTTACCGCGGCGCCGCAAAACGCAGCGCATTGTTGCCTGCCACGGTTTGTTGCCGCCGCTACCAAAGCAACGAGCAGGGTTTTAGCGCAGCAACTGCGTATCGGCGTTAAAAACCAGCGACAGCCGTTTATTTACAACAATTTTAATGGCCATCTTGACAATATTCTGCCAAAAATGTTTTATCTTGCCGTGTCGCGTCACGGCCGACTATCCGAGTATCCCAGGAAAAAACGTTTTGACTTTTCTCTTCAATAAAAGAAATAACAGTACAAAAATTTATCCAATCTTTTTGAGTTCCGATACCGATGCTTGGGCTCTGGATATCGGCTGATCCTGAGTACCGATCAGATGTCAGTTTTTAATGAATAAGCTATTGAGTTAATAAGTAAACATGGTGATATTTTCGCGTCGTTATCGGGATTTCGGTCATACTGCACAGCCCTAACAGATAAGGGAGCATGCTTTTAATGAATAAACTTTATTTAAAAACTCCCCATCAATTCAATATAAGACAATCAGACGAAATAAGTTGAAACCACCGCCTCACCCGATCCGACTCTATCCCATCCCGCCTGGCCTGCCCCTGCTGGGTTTGGAGGGAGAGGAGCATCACGAGGCCAGGAGAGTAGGCTGCACGGATCACCATGCTGTTTTAGTAGGAGCCAGATTCACATCATCACAGGAACAAATATGTTAACACACACAGTAAGCACCACTTTCTCAAAGTCTCTAGAGAGGAGGGTACACATAATGCACTATTCATAAGCACTGCCTTTGGCAAGAAGAACACAACTAAAAGAAAAAGAATTAAAAAAAAAAAAATCAAAATCAAAAAATGTAAAAAATAAAATAAAATAAAAAGAAAATGGAGAGAAGAACAGGGTTACTGTGTTGCATAACACAATTTTGCTGCATCCACATTAATTTCAGTCAACAGTGGAGGAGAGGGAGAGAACCACACGGTTGCCGTGGCGGCAGCGTCTCTCTGAAACAGGAGTCCCCCTGGTATAAGCAGTGAGAGTTCTGCTCCGAGATCTTTTTTTTTTTTTTTGGTTTATTATTTATTTCTTTTGGAGATCAAACTGACGTGAACAAAAAAAGAAATAAAAGAACAAGTAGGCAGAGCACGAACAAAACCCCACCCAGTCCGATAAATAACCTCCCACTCTCTTTGCAGTTTTTTTCCTCTCCTTTCTTTTTTGTTTTTTTTGGTTTTTGGCATGATCAAACAACGGCTGATGCAAGAAATACTTTGCTTTTTGTCAGAATGTACCAGCTGCCATTGAACGGGTGATTACAGCCGATCAACAGCAGTCCTACAAAACATCTACAAAAGTCAACCATGGCATTGAATTACGCTACTGTGAGAGGAATAGAGGCTTTTCTTCACAGCTGCATGATGGACAGAAGGGGAGAAGAGCAGACCTTTGCTGGCTTTGCGGTGAGTCTCTTTGGCCACCTGGAGGATCTCCTCGCTGGTCACCTCCAGCAGGATTTCGTCAGAGCGGCTTTTGGTCAGGAGCATCGCTCGAACGTAGCAGCTTATTTAGGAGGCGACTTCATTAGAGGCCAACTTCACTGGTCTCCACGTAGCTTCCATTTATCTGACTGTGGATGCCCTGGCGTTTCCTGGGCCATGTACAACCCAGGCTTAAGTATATTTATCGTAGGTCGCTTTTGCCTATGCCACACGTCACACGCCGCTGCCGCTGCTGTTCCTGGCACGTGCAGTTTCACGCGAGTCAGTTTTGTATAATGCACTTTCCACAAGCAGAAAAGTTCGCATCCTAGAATCAATGAAAGGAAATTGGGCAAAACTTGTGTAATTTAAAGGCAAAATATGAAAGTGAAAGTGAGTGATTATTTGTCACTGTGAACACACCACAAGCAAATGTGACCGTATTTAACCAATCCGCATGAGCAGTGGGTAGCTAATAAGGGTAAAGCGCCAAGAAAAGGATTTACTGCCTATGAGTACTTAGTGGTAACTTTATCAGTCTTGCTTAACCTGCACCTTCTGATCACGGGTGAACACCCTCACTACGATACTAACTATGTACATGAGCATATATAAAAACAATATCGCGATATTTTAGCCATACTGTCGTATACACTATATATATATAATTGAAACTCCTTTCTTGGTGGAATCACTGTAGATAGATACAGTATCTATCTGTCTGTCTATCTGTCTGTCTCTCTGTGTGTCTGACTGTCATCTATCTATCTATCTATCCGATTGTCTTCTATCTTTCTTTCTATCTATCTATCTATCTGTTCATCTGTCTATCTGTCTGACTGTCATCTATCTATCTATTCTACCTATCTATCTATCTATCTATCTGATTGTCTTCTTTCTTTCTTTCTTTCTTTCTTTCTATCTATCTATCTTTCTGTGTATCTGACTGTCTTCATTCATCTGTATTCATCTATTCATTCATTCATCTGTCTGTCCTGACTGTCATTCATCTATCTATCTATCTATCTATTCATTCATTCATCTATCTATCCCATTGTCTTCATTCTTTTCTTCTTCATCTATCTTCTGTGCATCTGATCGTCTTCTATCTATCTATCTGTCTGACTGTCATCTATCTATCTATCTATCTATTCATTCATTCATTCATCTATCTGATTGTCTTCTTTCTTTCTTTCTTTCTTTCTATCTATCTATCTTTCTGTGTATCTGACTGTCTTCTATCTATCTATCTATCTATCTATCTATCTATCTATCTGTCTGTCCGACTGTCATCTATCCATTTATCTATCTATCTATCTATCACCCATCTATCCGATTGTCTCTATCCTTCTTTCTTTTCTTTCTTCTATCTATTCATTCATCTTTCTAGTATCTGACTGTCTTCATTCATTCATTCATCTATCTTTCCATTCCATTCATCTATCTATCTTCTGTGCATCTGACTGTCTTCATCTATTCATCTATCCATTCATTCATTCATTCATCTATTCATTCATCTATCTGTCCGACTGTCATCATATCTATCTATCTATCCATTCATCTATCTATCCGATTGTCTTCTATCTTCTTTTCTTTCTATCTATCTTTCTGTGTATCTGACTGTCTTCTATCTATCTATCTGTCTGTCTGTCATCTATCTATCTATCTATCTATCTATCTATTCATTCATTCATTCATCTATCTATCTATCTGTCTGTCTATCTGTCATTCATTCATCTATTCATTCATCTATCTATCCATTCATCTATTCATTCATTCATCTATCTGGTACCACTGTCATCTATTCATTCATCTATCTATCTATCTATCTATCTTTTTATCTGTAAATGATCAATTCATTTCTATATTGCTAATAAGTAAAATGACACCAATATAATGAATTTGAAATAATTTTTAACATAGTAAATGCTTTTATTTTAAACCAAAGTATAATGAGAAAAACTTTATACTTTATATTGGGGACAGATTTAGTGGCTTAGGAGCCATTGTTGATTGGCGTTGCTTATTAAACGGTAAGATCAACGACAAATTATGGATTATAAGGTCGATAAACCATAACTTGCGTTTAATCCATCTGCCGCTGTTCGCCTCCGCCGTCATCTTTGGTTTTTCAGAGAAACTTTCTGTATGCAGGCAGTCAATCACAAAACCAGGAGCCATCACACAGATTCGCAGGCAGAAACAGCCAAACTCGCCCCCAAACCGCCAACCACGCCTTCTTTCAAATCAAGGATGAGAAATCTCACATCGAGCAAAAAAGCGTCGTCATCTACTTTATGAGGACATTGAATACACGAGAGGAAAGACATTCATGTAAAGGAAAGTATAGTTTATGCAATATTATCTCAACCAATTTTATTCTTTCGCTTTGTGCTCTGTTTACATTTGGGCCATGAGCTATATAATACTGCTGGAATTTTTATGGGTGTTTATTTCGCTATTTAGTTTTATTATTGATGTGATTATATGGGGAGCAAGGCGAAACACGAAGCTGCATAAAAACGGTGATGCTTAGCTAGCCAGTTTTTCTGGATGCTGGAGTTTAGGCAGCAAAGTAAAACCTCAGCTTACACACTTCGTCTGTTTAATAATAACGTTAGATTTTATACTGGCGAGTCATTTACATAGTCAAGCATTACATCAAGACGGAATGCCGAGATACACGGGTATATTCGATGGTTCACTAAATTCCCCACCCCCTTCTAACCATATGAGTTTAAGAGTGACGGAATAAAGAGGATGAGTCATAAATGTCATGACGACAGCGTCACAAAAAGATTTCCTTAATCCTACGGGTCGATCGATATATTTTTTTTCACCGCTGATACTGATTATTATTTCGACTGTTCCGATATGTCTGCTGTTAAAGTGGACAACTAGAGCGCAGAATGATGACTTTCCAGACAGAGCAATTTCAGTATTCAGTTTTACAGTCATTTATTTAGTCGGTTCGATAAATTCTGATACGTTAATTATAAAAGCGTAAATATTATTGCCATAATAGGCTCTAATTTCAAATGCAACGGAATTTACGAATTTTTGTCGGTGGTGGTCTCTCTGAAGGCGATTTTTACCCTCTACGTTTAACCACATGCAATCATTTAACAATTCACATGCGTAACCATGCGCTGAAAGCTGTGAACTGACCATCTGAAACTCTCGCTCCTCCTCTGTGATCTCTGGTTCGCTTTGCTCCTCGTGTGCCGGTGAGGATTCTCTGCTTTGCTCCTGCTCTCTCCCAGACACTGCCTGCCTCCTCGGCTTCCGTCTCGTCGTCGCTGTCCTGAAAGCAGAAACGTACAGACGGTCAGAGCGGCTATGGGGAGGCGACAAGCTCCAGGAAGAGTGGCTAAAGTTCCATTTTTGCAGGCGGAGCTGAAGGGGCACTGAGGTGGGGAGATGTGTTACTGCTGGGGGAGTCAAATGTCAGCCAGACGGAAATCTATCGAGTCCCGGTCACGATGATATTAACTTTAAGCGAGATGGAATGAGAGCGCCACGGGCGCGTTCAGCGAGCTGCCCTGCCGCCATTGCCGGGCCACGCCTGGCCCGAGGATGCGGAGGCGTTCGAGTGACGGGATGCTTGATGACCGGTTAGGCGCGCACCTTTGCGCTCATCTCTTCCTTCACTTCTATACTATTATCCTGGAAGGCCGCTTGGCCATTCCGCCGCCTTTCTCCAGACGCCAGGCCCAGCTCTCTGCGCGTCCATTTTTTCCAAACCTCCCCGGATCCAGGCACGCTGCAGAAGGCCCTTCAAATCACATATTCGACAAAACCAAACGTGAACCGAACGTCTTCGCAAGTGCCAAATCGGCTAAAATGATTTTTTATCGGTTTAAAAATGCTTGAGAACCATAAAATACGCGATCGCAGGCGATCACTGCACCGAGTGTAAACTCACCCAGAGCAGGGACGCCTGGAGGTTTAATGTGCCCACAACTGGAGACTTGGGCCTGTCGGGTCGGAACCTGTAGTCTGTCCTGCCTGTCTGAGGTCCGTCTCGGGGCCAGACAAGGAAATTGGCACCGGAGATCCAGACGCTCAGCTTGCCGCCCGCAAGCGGATCAAAAGAAGAGTAAGGCTTCACGACTTTAAAGTGCCGCATTTTGCTTTACCACGCCTTCGCGAATATTCACCTGATAACGTAACTGGCTTACGGCCGCGGGTGCAGGGGTAGTGCCCGGCCCGGTCAGTTGTGGCTGCTTGGGGAAGACGCGCAGGCGGATTCTCCGCACCCGCCGCCGTCCTGGCTGTTGCCAGTCTCTTGACGCGACACGCCCATCGCGCCGGACCGAGGATCCAGGTTTGCTTCATGGCACGGGAGGAGGCGGAGGGGACAAGGGGCTGTCCGCAATTTCTACTCTAAAGCAAATGTTGAATTAAAATCTCGAGTCTTTTAGGAGCCTGGCGATCAAGGCCCCGCCCACACGGACGTTGTACGAACGCCGAACGCCACACGCTGCGCTTGTAGCCGCGCTCTCATTGGCGTTTATCGGCGCTGGTACAGCGTCGTTTTTTCTCGCTCGTTTCAGATTTGACGCCAAGAAAACGCGCATGCGGCGTTTATCTGACGCCACCCCAATGCTGCGAGTCGGCTAACGCCGTGCTTTAACGCCTGCGGTGATTTTTGATTTGCTCCAATGACAGAAAACGGTCGGCGTTTCGTCGGCGCCACCGCGCCACTTAACGCCAGAAAACTGGGTAAGAACGGCGGCTCTAGGCACAGTAATGGCAAATACCCAAACTAAAACCCAAATCCTACCCGGCTGCCACATTCTGCCGAACCCGGAGTCGGCCTGGAAGTTGGCATGGTTGTTGTGAGGTCTGTGTCCTAGACGCCCTGATCATATTGCATGCTGTTGTTGTTGTTGCTGTTTCTGTTCACTGGCCACTCGACTCCTTCTGTGCTATCCAGGCTTGAGCTAACGCCGCCCAGTCCACCTGACCTGTGGGTTGGAATGTCAAAATTAGGGATCGGACTGACTTATTTTACCAACATACTTGGTGTTCAGGTGTGTAAAAAAGTGAAAAGTTGAAATAAATACTTCAGCACAAAACTTAATTCAAATGCCTTTTTGAATCCTGAAACTTTTCATCACGTTCTTAACACAGAAAGCGAGGAGTCACAGAAGTTTATTAGAAAGCAAATTGTTCCAGTCAGTTTAGACGAAGTTTAGGCAAAAACTGTGATTCTAACCAATCAAGATTTCACAGCAAGTGACTTAAATATGATGGGTTTGCACATCGGCGAGGCAGAACATGTTTACATTTATTTCCAAGGCAAACTGTATTTTTTAAAAATTACTGATATCCATAATCATAAAAATGGTCGCTCCTTACTCGAAATACGCGGATCGAATTGGGGATAGAAGTACCTCTGACGGATCAGTTGTTGTGGGCTTATGTCAAGAAAAGTTATCTGTAGATTTTAGCTAAATCAGCATGCAGTCATGATGAAGAAGAAGATGAAGAGACCGACCTACTTAGATCCTTTTCCCAGATATGATTGGGTTTAGTCCTGTACCACCAAAAGACGCCTGGTTAAGGTTTAGGGTTAAGACGGCCTGGAGATGTCAGCTTTTCGTTTAAAAAACCGATCGACGCTCAAAAGGGTCCAGATTCACCCAGAGCTTTATTCGATTTAGCTTAACTTTTGCAGCTTCTTCCCATTTCCTGTAGTTCTTTATTTTAACCTCGCAAACTCTTTCCTTCGTCATTACAGTCCAAATTAAGCAATCTTTACTTTAAAAGCTGTTTATTTGTACGCGAAGCCAAACAAAGAACTTTAATTTTATTATCGTTCTATTATTACAGTGCCTTTCAGTTCAATTTGAGGACCACGAGGTTGCTTCATGAACATGGTACTGAATGACAGTCAAAGATATGGCGATGTTTCGACTACTGTTGAGGATTTGTTTTCTCACTGACTTTGACAGTACCGAGCGAATAATCATGGTAAGTATGCTGCAGGCAGGGAGATGTTGGTACCTGATCCTGCGGTGTTAATAATTGCATCCACTGCTGCTGGCTCAGGGGCCACTGTGGACAGGGCTGTCCTCCCTGGTCCCACATCTCTCACACTGCGGCCTGTACAACAAAGACACAACCATTTCCAAACATCCGATTAGGAGAAACATTATGTAATATTATTATGTATCGTGGTTGATAGTAGGGATGCACCAATCCGATGTGTGTATGCAAGTATTATCCATAATGACCATGCAGGATGTGCAACTTGAAAACGTGGAGGCCTACTGCGTGGAAGCCTGTATAGACATTTTGTGATGACTTGATCGCTAGTTCTTGTCCATTTTCCACTCCGTTTTTCTCCCACAGACTAACACGAGTCAAATTTCAAGGCTTTACAGTCAGCCAAGCCACAGCTTTTCTACCACCAAGGCCATTCGAGAACCCACGAGCCTCAAGTAAATCAGAATGACTCCGTGACCCATCTTTTTTCATCCTGGCCCTTATTTTTCTCTCGCTAAGAATACATATGGGACTCCAAATCCTAAAAGTCGGCCTGTTTACACACGGTACAGTTAATATGGTTTTACGCCACCTCTGAACGCAGATCTCAACCAGTTTCCACCCGCACTCGTCTTTTTCTTCCTTTGATCATCCCCTCGTTCTTCGCCCATTCACTTCAATGCATTCAAGTCTTTCTACTCGGCCAGTTTTCACGTCAAAGCTACAAAACCTTAGCAATCACAGTGGCAGGCTGCAGTGACCTCAGCGTCCACTGCCAAGATGGCTATTTTGTTAGGCAATTAATATAACCTGAATTATTCCTTTCCTGGTTTCTTTTATTCACTCAACCCCAAAATGCAAGGCATGAATAACCGAGTTGTAGTTCAATGCAACCAAAGTCTGGCGACGAAGCGCTACTAGCCTACTTCCATCAGACAGTTTACGCTTATGGAAATTTAATTAATACACACATTATTATTATCATCCTGAATAAAACTCCAGACCGTTAGTCTGCTCAAAAAATCTTTTTTTTTTTTAATGATGCAGTTTATCAAACTAACTGGAATATAATTTAGGCTACACACTTCATGGCCTGGGATTTGATTTCCACACATGACTTTTGAGGGCATGAATTATTATTATTATTACGTCAAAAAAGACCAAGAATGACGCGATGAATTACGTCATTGTGACGCTTTACAGAAATTCTCTAAAAAATGATTGCAACTTTGTTCCTCAAAACCATACACAGCATCATCAGAACTCCACACAATCTGTTAACACATCTATATGGTGTTAGTCGTTTTAAAACGTCACTTTTAAAAGTCATATTTAAACGATTCCAACACTATCACAGCTCAATTAGCTATTAGCCTGTTAGCCGCCCCCTAAAAAGTCAGTAACTAAAAACAAATGCAATTTACGAGGAAGCGAAATTAATAGCTTATCACTTTCCCCTAACTTTCACTCATTTTTACTTAGTTAATTATTAGTATATTTAGAAAGATTTAAGATGTTTCAACACCGGCAGCGATTTTTTTTTAAAAAAGGAAACATACGACTCCTTCCCAAACCGCACACTAGCGTACTAAAAAAGTGTGCCCACACCGTTCGCCGTGCCACGTAAGCCGTGCTGCGCAGTATGGAGGTAAAGGAGGATTTGGGACGCTGCCTTAAAGTCGCACTGCTACTGCTGCTGCTGCTGCTGCTGCTAACGCGAGGCCGCGATGTTCTAACCCCAGTAAATCAAAGCCGATGTCTCCTTTGCAGCGTTATTAAGTTCGTTTTTGTCCGCGCTTTCGTCACAACCGTCAGACAAAAGTGAAGTCGGTGTAATTTCATTTGAAAATCTGAGGTTTTTAACGCACTTTTCCACCAACCTGCACCAGCTTCGCCTGCGCCTCGCACGTAAAATGGCGATTTCTGACTGATCCGGAAAAGCTTGCTCGCGAGTGCGCTGCGACCCGGATACGAACAGATCGAATTTAGGGTACTACATGTAGTCTACAGCGAGGAGTTTGAACGCCCTACCTAGTGCACTACGTACCAAAAAACAT
>JAVGVS010001887.1:1566-14485 GCA_032718565.1 Distichodus sexfasciatus
GGCAGATTTCTCCGTTTCTCACTTGGCGTGACAGGAGAAACCCGACTCCTTTGAATGTTGATATCTCAGTCATATGTCGTCCCATTCATTCCATATAGGTATCGTTTTGAAGCTTGATTTATGCCCTTTCATGAAAACATAAGTCAATTTTGAAAATTTGCAACAAGCGACTGGTCTTGCTGTGGAGGGTCACATATGTCATAACCCTAAATTAGTACCAGCTGGAAAATGCTGCCTGCTTTTGTACGCTCAGAACTGACATGGTTCATGCAATAAAAATTCTCTGCTTCACACTGCATCACTAGCCTGGAACTCCAAATTTTCTTTGCAACCAAAATGTATCCAAAAAAAATCTTGAGTCTTGAGTTTTCTTTTGTTGTCCCTTTCTTTACTACAACTTAGACTGTTACAAGCAAAAGATGAATCCCTAAGACTACAAAGATACTTTACGTGATGGTCAAAAAACTGTAATGCTCCTGAGTTCTCAGCTCTAATACAATTCAATAAAATACTAGTTCTTTATGTTCTTGTATCTTATATATATATTTCAGGATCCAATCAGATTACGGCACGTAAGGCATGTATTAATGAAAGTGAATACGGAAGTTCAAACAAAGAGACCTACTGAGCGTCGGCACATCCAATCGAATAACTCCTAGTTCTGTATATAAGCAATAAACTGGCTTTCTTCTCTTCTATTACAGCTGTTTGATTTTGTGGTTCGTTCCGTTTCGCTGCGGTCTTGGTGCCTTTCCTTCCGGGTCGTGTCTGTCTCGGGGGCTCCTCCTTGTTGGGGGAACTTCGTCTCTCCTTCACCTGTTGCCTGCAAAGGCTCTGCCGCATCGCATCCTTGGCAAAGAAGTGCGCATGTTTCCCAACTATCTCCCGAAAAAGGATATTTGTTAAGGGTCCGACTCATCTCGGTGAACCGATCTCTCATGTTCACGAGATTCGCAGATTGCGTCCCCTCCTCGGTATGCCGACCATGCTCTCGCCTTCAACTCTTGCTCCATCTATGGCCACCACACCACTTCCACCTGCGCCCACTGCGTAGCTTACTGCTCAAGGTCTGTCCGGACGTCCATCCATGGGATGCAAGAGGTCTGCTGCCGGAACCCGGTCTACCCGATCAAAGCGCCCGCGTCTCGACAACTCCAGGGACTTCGCCTTGGACCTTCGATCTGCAATTCTTCCATGACACGGACCATGGAGTCCTTTGGTGATCACCTGCCAATCTGCTTCCAGTTACCGGAAACTTTCGGGTAACCTTCAGGTAACGAGACTGCATATATATCTCAGTAGGCATGTATCGATTCTCTGAGACACACCTGCACACGAGTTGCGGTACACCCAGACTGCTTCATTCTTTTAGAACAAGTCACAACAATGCTGCGTTTGATCGCGTCCCCTACCGTGCGAAACAATACACAATAAATTCCCAATACATAACACTTCGCGCTTTCGTTTTCAGGAATTCCACCGGTTATGCCGCAGCGCCAACCATCCTCCGAAGCAGTTCCCCGTACTGTTGGATAAACAAGAGTTAATGCACCTTATCTCTTCCGCTTCCAATATGTTAGGTTAATTTTCTCTTTCGCTACTCTAAATCTTATAACTTTGTATGAAGGGCTTTATTTACTTCTGTCGCACATTGGTGACTCTGCAAGGCAACACCAGTCGCATGTCACAAAGGAGATTCCTGAGAAAATTACCGTTTATGTTGTGCGAGGTAATATTTGGATTTGTTTTAGTGTTTGAACAGTGGAAGGTCTATACTGTACTGTTGTGAATAAATTTCGCTGAAAAAATTACCCTTACCATCCTAAAAACATGCAGAGTTACATTCTGTACCAGCACTCCCGTTGTCGATTACTGCTGTTTATGCATTTCTCACTTACTCTTTTGACCACAAGCAATTCAGTCCTGTCGCAATTCATGATTTGATGGTGGGCATTCTTCCCACGTCCGATGCACGGATCCCTTCTATCCTAGTCTCTTTTCCGGTCCGGCGGCTACTTACAGACTTTAAGAATCCTTCACATCCTCAGTTGTTAAACAACTTCCCATCACATTTTCTATTCTGCACACAGTGATCACTACACTTAGACGAAGGTGTTTTTCTCCTTTTACCGACAATCTGCTCGAAGCGTTTTTCATGCTCATGTTTTGGTCCTACATCTCTTGGTGTAAATGTCCTGCAGAGAAGGGAGAGCTGTCATGCAGCAGTGCTCTGCTGCCCAGATCACTCTCTCAAGGGCTTTCTGGTCCTGAACACAGCAGTTCCCGTACCAGGACAAAATGTTCTGTGTGATGATGCTCTCCACAGCACCAGAATAGAAAGCTTTCAAAATGGTAGGGGAAACCCCAAACTTCATTAGCCATCTGAGGTGGTACAGACGCTGCTTCGCCTTCTTGACTTGAACATTGATATGATCAGCCCATGTCAGGTCCTCAGAGATGTAGACACCAAAATATTTGAAAAAACACACCTTTTCCACTGGAGCACCATTGATGGTGAGGGGTCTGTAGTCATGGTGCCTCCTGCTGAAGTCCACCACCAGCTCCTTCATCTTGCTGACGTTCAGCTGGAGGCAGTTTTCCTGACACCAGAGTGCCAGATTTTCCACCTCGTCCATGTAGGCCGTCTCATCGTTGTTGGAGATTAACCCCAACACCACTGTGTCATCCACAAACTTGACAATGTTGTTGGAATTGTGAGAGGCCACACAGTCTGAAGTGTAGAGTGAATACAACAGTGGAGAAAGCACACACCCTTGAGGAGCTCCTGTGTTGGTGCTGATGCTGCTGGAGACACACCTGCCCGCCTGCACCACCTGAGATCTGCCTGTGAGGAAGTCCAGTACCCACGTGCACAAGCAGGTGTTCAGTCCTAGGTCTCTCAGTTTAGCAAACAGTCTATAGGGCACTATTGTGTTGAATGCTGAGCTGTAGTCAATAAACAGCAATCTCACATAGACGTGGGAGATGGCATCCTCTGTAGATCTATTGGCGCGGTAGGCACACTGGAGTGGGTCTATGGTGCTTGGGATGGAGGAGATGATGTGCTTTATCAGTCTTTCAAACACCTTCATAACTACCGATGTCAGTGCAGCAGGGCAGTAGTCATTCAGGCATGAAGGTTTGTTGTTCTTGGGTATGTGGACGATGGTGGATTTTTTGAAGCAGGTGGGGACCACAGACTTTGCCAGAGACTCGTTGAAGATAGAGGTAAGCACACCTGACAGTTGGTCAGTGCAGCAGCGCAGCAGGGGCCCGGAGATGCCGTTTGGACCCGCTGCCTTTCTGGTGTTCACCCTCCTCAGCGCCGTGCAGATGTCGTGCTCTGCGTTGCTGATGATGTCACCTTCCACAGTTGCTGGCCGGCTGGTTGCGATAGCCGGCTGGCTAATCTCAAAATGGGCATGGAACTCATTCAGCTCGTCGGCAAATGCAGAGTTGGCGCCAATCATCATGGTGTCTTTGATTTTATAGTCTGTAATCATGCGCAGTCCATGCCAAAAGCTTTTGTGTCACCCTGATGAAATTGTGATTCGATTCGCTGTATGAATTTGTGCTTGCAAACTCGAATCCGGCGGCAAAGTTCGTAAGAGTCTGCTTTGTAAGCGCTCACATCACCGGGATGAGAGCGGTGTTGTAAGCAATGGTTCGGGCATTTGCAGCGGTTCGGGCGTTCACAGCGGCGCAAATTGATCTGTCCACCCACGGCTTCTGGTTAGGGAAGGTTCTAACACTCACCATTGGGATGACTTCGCTTGCAATCTTGCTAACAAAGCTAACTGCTACATCTGCAAAATCGCGTGGGGTGGGATGTAGACCGCCGTGGCGATGACCGAGGTGAACTCGCGAGGCAGGTAGAATACTTTATGACACTTGACACTTTATACTCAGATATTCCAGATGAGGCGAGCAGTGGCTGGAGAGAGTAGAAACACTCTGTGTGTTGCACCACTTGTTGTTGATCATGAAACACACTCCTCCACCTTTAGCTTTGTTGGACTCTGCTGTTCTGTCCATGCGGAACACAGAGAATGAGTCTGATGGCATTACGGCCCAGTCCGGCACGGTGGGGGTCAGCCATGTTTCAGTAAAGCACAGAATGTTACAATCCCTCATGTCACGTTGGAAAGTAACTCTGGCCCGTAGATCGTCCAACTTGTTGTGCAGTGACTGAACGTTAGCCAGCAGGATACTCGGCAGTGGTGTGCGGTGAGCTCGCTCTCTCATCTTGTTGTGGACACCGCCACGTTTACCCCGATGCTTCTTTGTTCTGCGCTGCAGATCAGCGTCACTCCCCTGAGAGCAACTTAGGGTTAAGGGTCTTGCTCAGGGACCCAATGCTGGTAATGCCAGAGGTCGGATTTGAACCCGCAACCTCTTGGTCCCAAGGTGAGTGTTCTACCACTAGACCACCAACACCCCAGTAGTGTTCTACTGTCATAGGTAACTAACCCTGATGATTTGTGTACAATAGAAAGAAATAAAAATAAATAAATTACGAGAAACAAGCTCAGTCTGGACGGAGCGGTCGGGAAGGCATCTGGACGTAGCCGCGGCATCTTGTATCTTGTGTGCTTAGTCTAATTCTCGTTGAGTTCTTTGTATGTCTGATATTACGTTTTTACTATGTCTTTCACTGTTTTTTTTTTATCTCATAGTAAAACTGATGCAGTTGGTAAAGGGTCCACTGTTTGTTGCTCGCAATGACACCCGTTATTGTCCTTTTGCTTCTTTAAATACCTCAGATTGCGATCACGCTTCACTACTCTGACTTGCTTTTCATAACGACCAACTGCATTTCTATGTCTTATCACTGATTTATTCTCATCTAAAAGCACTCTTACTTGTCTGTGGGATCCCTCACACTTAATAGACCGGTCACTCCTTCGGATCGGAGCTGCTTCCACGGCTGCTCATCAGAGGATTCCTCTATCAACTTTGAAATTACTCGGGCACTGGTATTTGGCTACATTTGCTTCATACCTCCGTGCTGATCCCCACGATTTTGAAAGCACAATGAGTCGCATTATCCGACGTGAGTGTTCTTCAGATAGTCGTTGGTGGTGGCGGATTTACTCCGGACATATAATCCGTGCTGCGTTTTCATAACCTTTTCTGTTACGGCCCATACATGGGCATCTCCATGGCACTTTATAAATAAATAAATACATAAAATCAGCGCCGGCATTTCTGCAACGCCCCTGCATAACTTGGCCTGCTTATGACAAAGCAGGCCAAGTTATGCAGGGGCATTGCAGAAATTCACAAGCGTAGCTGTACGCCTTGATAGTTTTCATACCTATGAAATTAAAAACGACTGGCGTCACCATACCGCCTTTTCATTCTCGTTTGCCATCAATTTTAATTTAGCATTTTATTCTTTTTTGTAACGTTGGTATTTCTGGAGTCCCATAACCTGTATTCAAACCCAGTTAATCCTATATTTCTTTGAGCAGGTCTAAAACTCCACTGGACAACGAAATGGTACGGTTCTTCCCCCTTCCTTGAACAGTGATATCACTTTTTGGGGCAGGCTCCTTCGCCTTCCTGCCTGGTCTCCCAGCCAGATCTGCCAGCTTCAGATTGAGGGAAACAACGACCAAGCAACAGGCTTCCTCCAAAACTTATCACATACACACTGAAGACAGTTTGTTTTTGCCAAATGAAATTCTTGTCAAGCTATAACTGAATGGTCTCCTTGGTTGAAACGAAAGTGAATACGGAAGTTCAAACAAGGAGACCTAATGAGTGTTGGCACGTCCAATCGCATAACTCCTAGTTCTGTATATAAGCAGTAAACTGGCCTTCTTTTCTGTGTTGGATTCTCAGGTGTGAGAATGATGAAGAGCCAGTGATGAGGTGGAGAGTGGTCTTTTAAAAGTTTTATTACAGAAAAGAGTAACGATGTTCTTACAAGATATTCATTCGATCGATCGGTGTTTCTCTCTCTGTGTCGAACCTCACTCTAAAATTCTAGCACCCAAGATGTGTCTTTTTAACTCACTCCTTCGCCCCAAGGTCTCCTTTCAGAGCCCATAAGTCTGGGTGTGACTGGCCTGTTATCAGGGTGTTATAAGACTAGGGCCTTTTGTTGTAAGAGAGTCGTTTACTCAGTAGAAAAGAAAAGTTATAAAGAGAGATCTATAAAAGGGGTCCTAATGGCACGGTATGAGGGCCATAAAATTGGAGGGGGTCAAAGGGTCTATGGGTGATCAGAGGTAAAAGGTGTTTGGGGTAGACTAAGGATGGACGAAAGGGTGGGGGAGAGAAGCGGACGAAGGAGCAGGAGATAAGAAGTCATAAAGAGTCATCCTGACCTAAAACATTCCAGAGATACAACTGCACACACAGAATGCTTTTGGAACAGAGATGACTTGAAACACTCATGAAGTATAATGAATAAAAGTAACATAAAACCCGTAATAAAAATCAGTAAAATCCATCATCTGCCATTACAGCTGTTTGATTTCGCCCGCCTCCTCCCCTCCACCACCTTCGGCTTCCCGTCTTGGTCCGGGGCAGGCTCCTTCGCCTTCCTGCCTGGTCTCCCAGCCAGATCTGCTTGCTTCAGAGATGAGGGAACCAACGACCAAGCGATGGGCTTCCTCCAAAACTTATCACATACACACTAAAGACCCCTTGTTTTTGCCAAATAAAATACTTGTCAATCTATAACTGAATGGTCTCCTTGGTTGAACTTCTATTGTTACATACTAGTTCATTTAATGTGTATACGTATTAATATAATTCTATTATGTAACACTGTACATGGAAAGTTCCAGAAACATATCTCTACATTCTATTGTAAATAGTTATAAAACATTAAATCTAAATATTCACACATTCATGCACACAAAATGGCTCTAACAACATGACATAAGTTAGAAATGTACTGTCCCAAAGCAACAGTAAACTTGTCTTGGTGATCATATGAGTACTTTATTTCATGTTAATTTACTCTAACATCTATTGGTTTATAGGCTGCTCTCATAGACAAGTTCTACAGTGTAGGTTTAGGATCAACCCTATTCCAGGAACTGGTCCTTAATGCACCATTCTGTTGTGCAGATTTTAACCCACATCTCAGACATTTCAACATCTCCCAGATCATTCACTTTATCATGAACACTTTCTGATTCTATCTCGCTCCTCCTCCTCTCTCTCCTCATGCCACATCACTTCAGAAAACACAGAATCAGGAAGTCACTCTCTCTCCGTTCAGAGAAAACAAAACTTATCTTAGAGTTCTGCTATTTCTCACGATGAGTTCATGTGTCCAGTGTGTCTGGAGCTACTGAAGGATCCAGTGACCATTTCCTCTGGACACAGTTTTTGTAAGGTGTGTATTAACGGCTGCTGGGATCAAGAGGATCAGAGACGAATCTACAGCTGCCCCCAGTGCAGAGAGACTTTCACTCCAAGACCTGTTCTATTCAGAAACAACATGCTGGCTGAAGTGGTGGAGAAACTGAAGAAGATAGAAGTCCAAGCTGCTTCTGCTGCTCACAGTTACGCTGGAGCTGCAGATGTGGAGTGTGATTTCTGCACTGGAAAAAAACTCAAAGCTGTCAAGTCCTGTCTGGTGTGTCTGGTTTCCCTGTGTGAAACTCACCTTCAACCGCACTATCAACTTCCAGCCTTAAAAAGTCACAAATTAGTCCAGACCTCCAGGAAAATGCGGGAGAACATCTGCCATAAACATGAGGAACTGGTTAAGATCTACTGTCACACTGACCGACAATTAATTTGCTCTTTGTGTGTAATGGATGAACATAAAGGCCATGATATAGTCACAGCTGTAGCGGAGAGAGAAAAGAGACAGGTAATACTCCAGCTCTACTTGTTTTTTTAATCTAGAACAGTTCCAATAGTCAGCAGATGGTTTTAGACTTATTTAGAAATGTTATCAAGTGAATCTCTTATGAGTATGGAGGTGGTAAATGGACACGTCATCAACATAGTTATGAACTAGTCAGACGAGTCAGTGCTGTTTCACCACACAGCCAACACCCATCTAGCAGCCCGATTACAGCTTTACATGGCTCATAGTACAGAGTCTGAGGGAACAATAACAGTTATAAAATGGAACTGATCTCCGTGTAGGACTGATTAGAAGCGGAATATTCAACCTGTCCAGTATTTCAGATAAAGAGCTGCAATTACTTTTACAAGAACATCAGAAAAGTCATGTTACAGTTCTTGAAGCTCATTTGTAGTTGTAACTCTCGAGTGCACATGTGAATAGAACAAATGTGAACAAATAGAGTGAGTAAATGAGAGTAAAATGTCTTTCACTGTCACTTGCACATATAGGTGATGCATTAAATTTAGGTGATTATTGATAAGCAGCTGGATGTAATGTATGTGTCTCCAGAGTGAGTTAAAGGAGCTTCAGACTGGATGTGAGCAGAGACTGCAGGAGAAACAGAAGAAGCTGGAGGAGGTGAAACAGGCTGTGATCACTATTAAGGTGAGTAGTGAACAGAGAGCTGCTGGAGCAGATATTACACACCTCAGTCAGGACACACACACACACACACACACACACAGGGTGGAGAGCAGGTGGTGAAGGTGGAGAGTAAGAGAGGGAATGATGGTGGAGGTGTAAATGGAGCTGGCTCTTGTCTCTGTCTCTCCTAACAGCGCTCTGCACAGGCAGCAGTGGAGGACAGTGAGAGGATCTTTACTGAGATGATCGGCCAGCTTGAGAAGAAGTGCTCTGAAGCCACAGAGCTGATCAGAGATCAGGAGAAGATTGAACTGAGTCGAGCTGAAGGAGTCCTGGAGCAACTGGAGCAGGAGATTGCTGATCTTAAGAGGAGAGAAGCTGAGCTGCAGCAGCTTTCACACACAGAGGATCACATCCATTTCCTCCAGGTAACAATCACTGTCTGATCTCCAGAGGAGCCTGTTCCTCACAAAGCTCCTAAAATGCCTCTTACCAAAAGAGCATCAAGCCCACAAGAAACATTCCTGTCTGCAGCATCACACTGGTGTATTTGCTCTGCTTTGGTGGGAGATGCTTCATTCCTCTTGTCCTTCTTCTTCATCTTCTTTCTCTCTGTAGAGTTTCCAGTCTCTCTGTGTCTCTTCTGGATCTCAGCTCTCCTCCAGCATCTACGTCCATCAGCGTCCCTCATTTGATGGAGTGGTCAGATCTCTCTCTGCTCTGAAAGAGAGACTAGAGCAGTTCTGCAGGGAGGAATTCAACAACATCCCTGCACATGGTAAGAGAAGCTGTCCTGCTCTCCAACATCATGATGGAAGTATTGACTCAGTGACAATCAGAAGAGATTCAGTTTAGAAACACACTGGTAGATGTTGTTATTAGGGATGCACGGTGACATCAGAAACCGTATGGGAATCGTCTGATCATTGTTCTGTGTTCAAGTCATTGGTGTCAGACTGATGTTGAGGTTTGTCTGATGTTTCCAGCTGATATTTGATGCTGCATTTATTGTATGTGGGAAAGATAGCACTTGTGTCAGACATGTCCAGAGTATCTTGTGTTGATGTGCTGGACTCTGGCTTCACTGGTGCTGGACTTTCTCATGGTCAACATCATAATATCAGCATGGCTCCCATATCCCCATATCCTGCATCACTATTTGTTATGATGATATTTATTAGTAGTAAGATTTATCTTCTGTGTCTCCACAGCTGCAGCAGCTCAAATCATTTCAGCAGAACAATCAACCTGCAGAGCAGACTTTCTACCATGTACGTAACACACACACACACACAACATGCAGAGCAGACTTTCTACCATGTACGTAACACACACATACACATATACACACACAGCCAACCTGCAGAGCAGCATTTCTACCATGTATGTAGCACACACACACACACACACACCCAACAACCTGCAGAGCAGACTTTCTAAGCTGCGTGAAGCTGCCCCTGCCTACAAATGGCACAAATGTAAATTCCATCATGTTTATTTAGTGCTACATTTGTGCCGCAAAAAGTAAGATTTGTGCTGCTTTCATTTTGGCGATATTAGCAATTGTTTTTTCCCGCCCGAGCGACATGAAAAGTAGACGAGGGTTACTTGCCCATAGACAGGGTGAGCTAAAGAAGCGCGTCCGAATCGGAACAATTAACATCGGAACGATGACCGGTAGAAGCCGAGAACTCACGGATGCCATGAAAAAATGCCGTGTTGACAACGCATGTATTCAGGAAATGAAGTGGCAAGGTGTTAAAGCCCAAGACATTGAAGAAGGCTATAAACTCTTTTACAATGGAACAAAGAAGACACAGAATGGAGTTGGGATAGTGGTCAGCGCAGTATTATGGAACAAGGTGGTCGCAGTCACCCGCACCTCGGACCGGCTCATGTCCATTCGAATTGATGACAGCTCTGCCATCTTGCGAGTGGTGGCATGTTACACACTGCAGATAAATTGCCCCGACGATGAGAAAGACGAATTTTGGAAAAGTCTGCCCACCTGCAGTGGATTGGCCCAGAAGAGCATATCATGGTCGGTGGCGACCTGAATGGCCATGTTGGTTCCAGCGAACCGGTTACGAGCACATCCATGGAGGACACAGCCTCGGAGTTCAGAACAATGATGGCACGTGCATACTCGACTGTGCAGTGGCACTCGACCTAGCAAATATTGAGCAAATATGGACAGACCTTGTCGACCGAATCCAGACAGCCGTTGCCAACATCCTGGGAAGAACTAAGCCGGGCCGATGCTTTATTGACAAGCAAAAATGTTGGTGGAATGAAGATGTGCAGAAAGCTGTTTGAGAGAAGAAGGCAGCTTTCAAGAAGTGGCATCAATCTGCTGACGGTACTGACCTGCAGCAATACAAGACCCAGAAATTGGCAGCAAAGTGGCTTGTTGCTGCATCGAAGGCTGCTTTCCATGATCGTCTATATGCAGAAATGGACACGCCTGAAGGTGCAAACAAGATTTATCACCTGGCCGACATGCATCATCGCGCAACGCTGGATATCGGCCAGATCAAATATATCAAAGGAGAAGATAGTCAGGTCCTCAGAGATGTGCCTGCAATCCTCCAGCAGTGGAGCGAGTACTTCTCAAGTCTGCAACGACGAATTTCCCCACCCTACAATCCCAAATGCTGACCCGGTCTTGGAAGCGGTACCTTCTATAACTGAGTTGGAGGTCGAACATGCCATCAAGAAGATGAAAAATAGAAAAGCACCAGGCCCAGATGACATTCCGGCTGAAATCTGGAAGCTACTTGGACACCGAGGGCCGATTATCCTCACTAGACTTTTCAACCACATTATTGAGGAAGGCACACCAACATCAATGTGGTCAACAAGTGTCAACTAACTACTGTGCCATCCGACTTCTGTGCCATGCCATGAAGATTTTTGAATGGGTCATTGATGCAAGGCGCCGCCGAATTGTCAACATCTCGCCCAATCAATGTGGATTCGTGAAAGGATGTGGAACGGTTGATGCCATACATGCCGCCAGACATGCCGCCAGACTCCTTCTGGAAAAGCACTGCGAGAAAAACCTCCCACTCCATGTCTCCTTTCTTGACCTCGAAAAAGCTTTTGACCGAGTCCCTTATGACCTTATTTGGCGAGCCCTCTGCCTACATCAAGTACCTGAATTTTACGTCAAGTGGATAAAGCTATCACAACGTCACTAGCGCCGTTAGATGCCCCGCCAGTCTCTCACTACCATTTGCCATCAAAACTGGCATGCACCAAGGTTGCAGCACTATCTCTGCTTCTGTTTATCCTGTGGATGGATATGGCCACTGCTGATCTACAGCCGCCATATCCATGGTCATTGCTCTATGCCGACGATGTTTTCCTTGTGGGTGAAACCCGAAAGGGCCTTCAATGCCAAACGCAGTCCTGGAAGCATCGACTGGATGAGAATTGATTGAGGCTTAACATCAGGAAAACGGAATATATGGAATGTGGCCAACAGACGGAAGGCACTATTAGTATCGATGGGGAAGGTCTAAAGAAATCAACTGAATTTAAATACCTTGGCTCGGTTCTATGTAGCAATGGCACCCTGGACTCTGATGTCAAAGCGCGTACTACTGCTGCCTGGGCCAAATGGGCCATGGGTCACTGGTGTTCTCTGTGACCGTCATATGCCTGACCAACTCAAAGCAAAAATATATAAAACTGTCATCCGTCCAGTGGCCCTCTATTGATCAGAGTGTGGGCCAGTTACAACGAAACACGAGAAAGCCATGAGCACAATTGAGATGAGAATGCTAGGCTGGTGCCTGGGGCTATCGAGATGGGACCATGTCATGAATGTTGATGTCCGGAAAGCGAATGGGAATCGCACCAATAGTCAAGAAGATGCGCAAGATGCGTCTCCGATGGCATGGTCATGTCATGCGAAGTAACGAGTATTCAATACCCAAAACGGCACTCCACCTCGATCTCCAAGGACAACGCCCACGTGGCCGGCCAAATCAATGGTGGCATGACTGCATCAGACATGATACGAAGACCGTCGGCGTCAACCCTGAGGACGTAGACAACCGCGCCAAATGGAAAAGACATTGTAGAAGAGAGGACCCTGATATGGGAAAACGCTAGGAAAGAGAGAGCAATTGTTTTTTCCAGACGATTACGTAAACCACCCCCCTACAATAGAATATGGATGTGAAACCGGACTGGTTTGTTAGTGCTGTGTTTGTGCCAGTTCGTGCCACAAAAATCGCTGTTCTATCTCTTATAGTTTTGAAGATATTAACAGTTTTTATAAAGGTCAAAAGTTCACTCAGCCCCCTTACAACGGCATTTAGACACAAAACCGTGCTACGTTTGTGCTGCAAAAAGTATGATATGTGCCTCTTCCTTTGGAACTTTTGGTACCCTGGGCATCTGTAAATATATGTATATATACATATATATATATAAATACATACA
>JAVGVS010001888.1:0-14484 GCA_032718565.1 Distichodus sexfasciatus
AAACAACTGTTAATTAATTCATTGTAATCGAGCTAAAATGTTTGATTATTCGGTATATTGATTTGAGGTCACACTCTGATTAATTGAACAATTAGCCACAACAAAATATCCAGTTTTTAATCATAATTGTGGTAAAATGTTTGATTAATTGTAATATTGACGAGGTCATAATGTCATTAATTGAACATTTTGCCTCAATTACAATTAGTGAGTTAAAATGTTCAATTAATCAAAAGTAAAATTAATCCTGATATTGATTTAATGTCATCTTATGATTAATTGAACATTTAATTGAAAAAGCTCCAAAATCAAAATATTCATAAATCGTAATTGAAGTAAAATGTGCAATTAATCGTAATATTGATTTAAGGTCATATCGCCCAGCCCTGGTTTTGGCCCAAGATTTAGGTCTACCAGGACTACAGATTTTATTGTTGCGTTTTTCCTGACAGGGTTTGGTTCGTGAGACAAATTGGGATCGGTATTGCCTGACGTCTTTTCCCTTTTATTTCCCAGCATGCTCGTGGTGGTGGCCTTCCGGGGAAAGGACCGACTCCTCCGTGGTTGGTGAGTGCGACACTTTTTGCGTCCGACGCAACCAGTTGCTCAAACGAAGCGCCGTCACTTTTCTTATTCACGTTTATTTTTAATCCATGACTCGTTCCAAGCACGAAGTGAACTGTCAGATGAAATTTGGAGGGTAAGTAGGAATGGTGTGCATCTCAATTTGTATAATATGCTAAACGGTCTTTTGTGAACTCGTCGTAGGCTAATTAGCTGATTAAGGCAAGTGAGGTGTCAAATGAACCTACGGATTTAGCCTGATACCGTAACACAAAGCTTTTTTAGGATTTCAAAAAGGGGGCGGCTAAAATGAGTGAATTATTTTGTCTAAACAGCTGTATCTCTGGACTGCTTTGGCCCAGCTAGCATCAGTGGCACCAGTTGAACAATAGGGGGTGATATAAATGCTAAATTCCTATAGCTCAAGAACCGTACGTTCGATTTTGCTGAAATTTGGTACAAACAGTCAAAACTAAGAGATGCTAGGGGGAAATATACAATGTTGCTATTTGAACAATAGGAGGCGCTAACAATACTAATAAATTTATGCAGTCTGATTCGCTGACATCCTTCTACTGCATCAGCTGCTTTTGTGCTTCTTTTTGCAACTTTTGTTTGGACCCCAATTGTAGCCGTTCGCGGCTATATTTATTATTATTAGGGGGCCATGCAGTGGAACACTGCGTGGATCCCTATTGGAATCGTGCTGATTTTTTTTTTCTGCCTTAAAACGCGTTGTGGAGAAACAACTGTAAGACCTACAGCTTTGAAATTTGGCAGGTAGGTCCGGTACCCCACCCACTACTCAGGCAAAAAAAAATTGCACCCACATAAGCTATTTTGCGTTTTTCCAAAAAAATTTGCATTTTGCCTAATAACTTTTGAACTGTAGCTCCGATTCTCAAAAATCTTATACCATCTTATTCCTTGGGTCAAGACGAATCTTTTAGACCCTCGCATCTATTTCCGCCGGATTGGATTTCTTGCTAATTTGCATAATATTCAAAACCATCTCTTGCAAACTAGACCCTGGATTTTTATCCAATCTGCATGCAACTGGTATCATTTGAATCTTAAGACACTCTTCTTTAATTATTATCGAGCACATTTTTAATTTAGGTCTTCATATTTTTGTAACATGCAAATAAATGTGGTGGGCTTGGCATAGGACTGCAACACCACACACCGAGTGTCATAGAAATCCGGCACTGGGTGGGCTACAGCTTTGAAATTTGGCAGGTAGGTCTGGTACCCCTCCCACTACTCAGGCAAAAAACATTGCACCACTCTGCCGGTTGGTGGCTCTATAATAAGCTATTTTGCGTTTGGCCTAACACGTTTTGAACCGTAGCACCCTAGATAAAAGGATGAAACGTGTCATTTTTCAACGTCTGTCCACTTCGATTCGTCAAAAACTGATAAAGCTGCAAACTGCATGGCCCCCGTAATCACTGCTTGCGGTTATATTTATTATTATTATTATTATTAGTAGTAGTAGTAGTAGTAGTAGTAGTATCATTTAAACCCAACTCATTAACTCAACTCAAGTTCTTTCCCCTTCTCTGCAGCGCTTTTACTCCGAGCTTTTGACACCATTAAGACGTTTTCCTGCTCCGTCTCTCCAATGAAAGATTCATCCTCCCTCGTGTCCAGATCTCTGCCTCATGCTCATTTTTTTTAACCACGCACAGAAACTGTTGTAAATGCACTTTTAGGTCTTGTAACTAACTGCGGAGGATGATAATGAAGCGGTGAAGCGATGCAGTTTGCCGTGCTTTTCTGTCTCTGAGGTGCTTTTGTTGTGCTCTTTTGTTTGCCTGCAGCTGGATTTGAAGTATTTATCCCCGCTCTTACTGGCTTACGAGGACCAGCTAACAGAGAGAGACAAGCTCATCAAAGCCTGCGAGGTGAGTCCCTTGGCGAAGTCAAAAGCGGCTTTATTTTGGAAGGATTTCGCCTTTCGTTGGCTGTCCATAAAACTGCTGTATTTTGTAGACACTGAGACGTCGTGACGTGGGTAGAAAAGTGACGCCAAACATTTTCTGAGGCCCTGCAGATGTTGCACTGAAACACCGTTAGTTTTGTCAGCTACTTTCTATTTCGTCTTAGTCTTAGTCTTCCTGTCGTCACGTGCGTGCTGCGTTGCTTCACGTAGCTGTTTGTAATGGACACTCACCCAAATCCATAAGAAAGTTTTCACTTTCGTGCTTTTGGCCTTTTTCTTCTGCATACGTCAGAATCCGTCCGTTGTATGCTGAGAAATCCTGCGCTTTTGCACAGATTCCGTTCCAGGATTTCCTCGAGCGCTAACTCCATGCTTTAAAAAAATGTGGGAAAACTACAAGATTTCGGAATGTTCACATGTTTGTTTACAGCGGGTCTATCCGGACGGGATTAGTATTACCTGAGGTCATCGTTCCAGACCCACTAGTCATTTTTCAGCTGCCCACTGCTCCTACGCGGATGGGTCAAACGCAGAGGTCACATTTTGGTTGCGGTGCACTGCGTGCTGTGCTGTGGTGTGTTCACAATGACAATCCCTCAATTCACGTCAGAGATGGTGGGGCTGATTAGAAGACTAGACGTGAACAGATCATGGGTGGGAGATTTTAGCAGGACGTCTGGACTCCGTTCCCCTGTTTAAGAAAGAAGACCGGGGATCTTCCAGGGCCTTGCTTTTTACATCTCAGTAACATTCTTTCACTCTAAAATCCAGTTTAATGAACCATTTTCAATCTCTGGACGTTTCATGAACCTTTACTAAATAAAATAGGGTCATTTGTGGCAAGAAAATCCCAACGTTAACTGTAATAATTTGATGTACTCGAGTCAGAATAAATGTAATAACGTATTACATGCTTCATTACTCACATGACACCTTATGATAAGTGATATTACTGAGCTGGATAAAACCCCAGCTGGATATAAAATGTGTTACGATGAATCAGTCTTTGTTTTCCGTGTTTTACAGGACGAAGTGAAGAGGCTGAGAGAGCGAACGGAGGAGGTGATTCGGGAGAACGAGAAACTGCACGCCGAACTCGGCAAGAGAAGCGGCGTCGGTAATAAAGAGTGGTGCGTTAAATTGACTTATTTATTTAAATCATCCAAATTAACGTAATTACTAAAAATCCAAACCATCACGCGTGGACACAATCGTCCGGAATAAACACCGAAAATATCAAGTAAAGAGCTGTATCGGGAGTAGAACGCCGGTTGTTGCTGGTTGAATTACCGGCTAAAATTAAGGGGGAAGAGTTGAACCGGAACTGGAGCGTTGGCATTCCACATGAGAGTCGCGAGCGTCCACACACGCGGCACGTTTACGCGGCGAAGAATTTATTCGTTTTTCCCCAATTTTCTTCTGTTTTTACGGCCATTTACTACAGCGCACATGAAACAAGCCGAGATACATCCGGTGTATCCCCTAGTCTCATCCGACACCATTTTTGTAGCGCAGTGTTCCCACCAATGCACTTGAGACATTTAGTATGGCCCCTGTTGGTCCCTACCAGCAGCAAGCAACTTATTTTGTTGATCCTCGTCCTCGACCGACCAGACCCTGACCTGCTTAGCTTCAGATGAAACACCAACTCTGATCTTTATCTAGTTTGACTGCTGAAGTCCCACAGGCTTTACTTTTACTGCAAAACAAATACCAACAACAGCGAAGTGCAACTTTTTAATATTTTAATCAATTTAGCAATTAATGTTAGAGTCGAGCTCATTACAGAGCAATCTCTGGGCCTTACGAAGACTCTCAATAAATCAGTGTTATTTGTGGTAAGAAAGTCCCTTAGCCGAGCTCTCGCACACACACACACACACACACAGCACTCGTTATCCATTACCTTCCAAGGGCACAGGACAGTCCCTCTTCGGGGTCGTTAAAAGATATTTTTAAAAACGCAATTAAGGTTATCGATTAACCAGGCAAGCGGCAAAAGGCGTGTTGTACCTCGTCATCTGTTTTACATTTTATCTGTTGATCATGTTTTTCGCTCTTCGCAAACAACCGAAGCCGAACCTCGGGGGTCACGCTGCAGTTCTGACGTGTGTGTTCTGAAAAGCTGGGGCTTTTAAGGACAAAATTCCATTAGGATTTCGTGGATTCCCTAATCAGACAGTACGCGAGAAATTTGGGGTAATTGCGTGTAACCGAACACCATCCTGATGAAGTAAAATCTCAGTAAAAAATATGTTACTGCGTTAACACTTTTATTTTATTTAGATTTTTTTGCCGTTTTAGGTTTCAGGTACAGCTCGGCTTCTAAATAACACCTGCAGAGTGTGTGTGTGTGTGTGCTCCTGCAGTTTTAGATGATCAGTAATAAGCCATCTGTCCTTAGGACACTCCCAGCATCCTCTCTGCTTCCTCCTGTATTGCTGCCATATTCCACTGGGACAGTCTGTGTGTGTGTGTGTGTGCGTGTGTGTGTGTGTGTGTGTGTGTGTGAGAGAGGGTGTGATGGGGATTAAACCTTTTAAACCCGCTGTGTGAAGCTTCAAAGTTTGTAAACCTGTCCTTCTTTGCCCTATAACTTAAATAAACTTATTTGTATGTGTGTGTTTGTCTTTGTGTTTGTCTTTGTGTGTGTGTGTGTGTGTGTGTGTTTAGGAGGAATTTGCAGGATCAGGCCCGGCTGGTTTTAGAGGAGAATCAGGTGCTGATAGAGCAGTTGGAGCTGCAGCATGCAAAGGCTAAGGAGGCGCACAGCAAACACACAGAAGAAGGTAAAACACCACACACACACACACGCAGCATCGTTAAAACTAAAATTAAATCAAACACGAAATGAAAACGTCTATTGTTTCATATTATACGCTATGGTTTATTTGGTGACGTGGCAAAATACACTGTCTACTGCAGTATTTCTTCATGGTTTGAATGAGGGTTTGCAGTAGTCACCACGGCGCCTCGTGGATGTAGGCATAGAGTTATACGGTGTTATATTTGTGCCCTAATTATAGGGGCTGCTAATTATACAGTGCCGCTGTTTGAGCAATAGGGGGCGCTAAAAATGCCACCCAAATTTATACAGTCAGACTCGCTCAAAAGCATCAGCTGCCTTTGTGCTGCTTTTACTTGGACCCCGCTTGTTGCCGCTTGCAGCTGTATTGATTATTATGTTATTATTATTATTATCATCATTATGTATATTTTTCAAATCCCTTATGGCACTTGTTTTAGCGCCACCAAAGCAAATTCCTTCTTTGTGAAACGTACTTGGCAAGTATCTCAATTCTGATCACGATTACTCTAATTCCGATGCCAGTCTCTTTGCCAGTTTCCATGCACGTTTTTGCGACATCTCCAGGATGTTGTAGCCCCTCATTTATACCCCCTCCCCACCTCCGTCCTTTCATCCCCCTGCAGTGTGTAAGGTAACGAAGCAGCTGATGCTGCTGGAAGCGGAGAAGGAGGGTGTGGAGGCCGAGTTAGAAAGCGCACGCAGCGAGCTGCAGGGCCTGAAGGTGGAGTTCCAGAAGCTTCGCTCCGGCTTGGAGAACTCCGTCAGCTGGGTGGAGCACACCGCCGCCACACACAACCTCAAACGGTACAGCAAAGAGAACGCACGGGTGTGCGTTTGTAAACCTCCCGATGTGGGGACTTCTACCTGTTTGCACACCAACAAGGTGGGGACCTGTGTCACAGTGGGGACGTAAAACCCCAAAAGTCCCCACAAAGTTAATCACTGCAGCGTACCCATTTCTTCAGAATTAACCTCCCCGTTTGAAATCTTAATACGTCCTCATCATGCTCACATCCTTAAAAGTGTGTGTGTGTGTGTGTTTGTATTCCCCCATAATGGGGACTTTGACCTGTTCACACACCAATAAAGGGGGGCGTGTGTCGTTATGAGGACATGAAACTCACAATTTGTATTCAAGCTGAACTTCTACCTTTAAAATCTCCATCATGATCATATTCTTTAAAAAGTGTGTGTGTGTGTGTGTGTGAGTGTGAGAGAGAGATAAGGTTCATCTAAAGGGAAATATTATGTAACCGCACCGATATTTTTCATCAGGTTGAATGTGAAAAGCCATTAGAGGGGTTTTTGGTGAAGCTCATTAAAATTTCAACAAATACAGCGGGAGAGGGAAGTAGATAACGGGCAGGAGAGATTAGAGACGGGGGGGAAAGGAGAGACCTACAGACAGAACGAGAGAGAGAAGAGGGGGCACCTAGCTCAGTTTCAGCCTGTATGCCTATTATGCTTACACACACACACACACACACACACTAGGGGTGTTCAAATGAATCACATAATCGATGCATTGCGATGAAGGCGTGGACGATTCTGCATCGGTGCAATGGCAGACCATAACTGATTACATCGGGGTTTTCATACGGTGGTCCGCTGCCCCCTGGTGGTCGACGATGGCAATGCAGGTGGTCCGTGACATGCAGCGAAAGTCAAAGTCAAAGTAAACTTTGTCACCTCTGCTGTATACTGTACATGTAAACAGAGAGACGAGACGACGTGGACAAATACAAGGAACAAATAAGGCACAATAAAATATATAAATAGAATTAGGGGTGTTGAAATTAATCACATAATCGATGCATCGCGATGCAGATGTGGACGATTCTGCAACGATGCAATGGCAGCTCGTAATCGATTTTAACGAGGTTTTCAACCGGAGGTTTCCCCTAGCGGTCTACGGCGGCATTGCAGGTGGTCTGTGACATTCAGTCCCCCTTTACTACTGAACTCACTAAATAAAAATTATTCCTTTTTTATTTTTTAAAACATTTCCAACTGAGTTGGGCATATTTTGAACATTGAATGCATATTTCACTTGTTACCTTCTAACTAACTGTATCTGCACAAATTATTGTAAAGTATTGCACAGACTCTAGTTCTCCACGGCTGTTATAACATCTGCACAAACTTCAATGCTAGCCAGACGGTTTTAAGAGATACCGTTTTATTAATAGACTGGATATAGAATTTTTCATGTCGAAACTGTTACTAACCTCTTGCACATACAGTGCAAAAGTCAATTTCCACATTTGTAGGTTAATACTGCATCTCTCTTTTTACTTCTATTTCTAGTACCAGTTTAAAGTTTACATTTAATACTCCATTTCTAGTTTAAAATGTATATTTTGTATTCTATTTATATACTTTTTGTTCTGTGTGCCCTATTTGTTCTTTCTTCCCTGTTTCTTGTTGCACTGTGTAAACTGGAGCCACGTCGTCTCGTCTCTCTGTATATCTGTACAGCATATAGCAGAGGTATAAAGTTTACTTTGGCAATAAAGTTTACTTTGATTTTGATCTTTATGAATAATGAATTTAATGCAAATATCTAAAAAGTAGTACAAAAAATACTCCCTCCAGTGGTGGTCCCTGGGACAGAGCCAGTTGAAAACCGCTGGATTGTATCATTTAAGACATTGCTTAGTGATTTTCTGGCTGTGGCATAAAAATTCAGTAGCAACTATGGCTGCCCAATCTGTGATCCACGGCCAATCTGTGTGCAATGTGAAGTAATTAAAAAAAAATTGATTGCATGCATCGTGATGCATCGAGATATTGAATCGAATCGAATCGCCGATGTGATAATCGTAATCGTGAGACCAGTGAAGATTCACACCTCTAAATAGAATATAAAATATACACTTTAATAAAATATACACTAACCACTGTTCTACTTTAATCCAGTTTAACTACTGAAATCACTTTTTTTTAAGTATTTTTTTATTTGGTCATAACATTTCCAAATGATTCGGGCATCTTTATGAAAAAAGGAATTTAACCCAAATATCTATAAAATAATAGAAAATATTATGGACTGTTGTGGACAGCTGTTTGGTCTGAGTGCTGGTCCTTGGGATTATATCCCTGGGGCCGTATTACAGAAACTTCCTAACTTGAAAATCCTATCTTAACTGTCTGGTAACCATGGTATCAGCAGTTTTTTAATATCTTATTTAGGAAAAAAGTCATTACAGAACAACTGTTCCTAAGTCAATTTTCCTATCCTAATTTAAATTAAGAAAAGTGTATTACAGAAGCATCCTAACCTCAAAAAATCTTAAATAAACTCTCTTAACTTTAGGATAACCCTTCCGCTGTCTTAACTGTTGGCAGCTGATTATTTAGGCTACGGGTAATTTGGCCTAGCTTCGGCTAATTTATACGGTATGGCAGGTATTATATTGTTACAACAACGAAATGGTGAGCGGAGGTACCTATTCACTGAACGACTATTGGCTGACCCAAACAATGTTTTAAGGTTTGATGATGATAAAACCCTCATAAATCGGTACCGGTTACCCCGGGCCATGATAATGCAGTTAGCCGATCAACTCCGCCCAGCTTTGGAGAGGCCGACCCATCAGCACAGGGCTCTCCCGGTTGTGGTACGATTAACAAATGCGCTGCGTTTTTTCGCTAAAGGTGATTTTCAAAGCGAAGTGGCAGACTTAGCAAAAATTCCCTCAGCCGGCAATGTCCAGAGATTTGACAGAAGTGGCAACTGCAGTAGGTACAATGTTAAGGACTGTATCCTCGTAAAGTTACTAGTGGCAGCAGGTAACAGTTACTTCGCGAGACGGCATGTTGCGTTAGTTGCTAGGTAACGGACATCAAAGTCGATCATCGATGTTAGATTGCTTATTTAGGATTCCTAACCCGAGATAAGATAGGATTCCTAAATTCAGTTAGGATTTTGCTTCTTTTCTTATCTTAAATTCGTCCTATCTTAACTTTATACTTAAGATAGGAAGTTTCTGTAATACGGCCCCTGGATTATACCATAATGGCATAAAAATTCTAGTTAAAAAGAACATTCCGGTAGTAACTATGGCTGCATGCAGTATGCAGTAATGTCGAAAAATTGATGGGATGCATCGAGATATCGTATCGAATCGTTGACCTGATAATCAGAATTGAATCGTGAGGCTGGTGAAGGTTCACACCTCTGCCTTTTTTTGCAAAACATTATCTTACTAAGTTTTCTTCAGTTGCATAATATTATAGTTTTTAAATATCGTAACTTTCTTAGCAGCAAATGTGAGAAAACTACATTGGTGAATTAGGCCTTAATGTGACTTTTGATTTTTCTGTTAATCTGTGCGTACCGTAGGCAGTTGGAGGCGGAGGAGAAGATGAAGAGCAGCGAGGTGGAGGAGCTGCAGGCCCGAGTGAGCGCTCTGCAGGCCGAAAAGAAGACTTTGCTGTTGGAGAAAAGCGACCTCAGAACAGAGATCAGCCACCTGGAGAGCGAGCTGCAGCTAGCGCGCCAGGCGAACAGGTGTGTTTGCCACACACACACACACACAGATACACACAAAGTCTCTGTGACGTCTCTCCCTCTCTCCCTCTCTTTCCAATTCCGGTCTTGGAGGTTTTCCATCACACTTGAGTTGAGAACATTGACGCCTTGTCTCAGGTAGAAGCTCACCAGAATTGACTCACCAGGTATGATGGAAATGCTCCTCCAGGACCGGAACTGGACTCCCCTGCGACTCCCCTGTAAATCACTCACACACACACACACTAGGAAAGGATAAAAATGCTGTAAAAATGGTTTCTGCAAAATATGTGGCAAAGTATTTCCCACCATGATATAAATAAAAATAACCTCATAGCGGAACGAGTTTCATCATGCCATATCCACTGAAAAATATTGAATATTTAAAAAATATTTACAAAAAAAAATACTATCATTTTTCCCCTTTTTACAAAGACGGACGTTTTCAGCTCCCAGATGTTTCCAAGTGGTGTCTGATTGGCTAATCTGTCTGTGTAGCAGATGTTCATTGCATCACAGTGCTCTCTTGGCAGCTGTGAGAAGGAGTCAGATGGAAGCAAGAATCTGTGGCCATATTTATCTATTTATATATGTATGAGTCTGAAAGGGCGCGAACGGACAGAACTTCCACATTTGGGACATTTTCACTGAAACCTCAATGTGATCAGACATAACCTCGTTAAAAAAAAAATCTAGATTTTCACGTTACTTACTTGGAACGTCGCCTTTCCCATGACGAAGAAGAGAGTGCGGACAGTGCAAGTTCAGTGCAGTTCGTTATCTGTCTGCAGAAAAGCTCAGAGGCGCATCGACGTTTTGAAGCAGCAGATAGAAGACGGCGCGGAGAAGGAGCTGGTGGCGTATCAGTACCTCGCCAGCATCGTCACGCTCGCTGAGAAAACCACGCTGGAGAGGGACCAGCTCAAACACATGGTAGCGATCCCTCTCTCTTTCTTCCTCTCTTTCTCATCTCTCTCACACACACACACACACACACACACTCAGACTGAATAGACATGAATACACTCCTGCCGCTCAGCTCGGGAGCGTGTTCCTGCTTCAAAGCAAAATTGGTCAGATTCGATGTAGGTTTCATTCTTATCTAGAATCGAGCTGCACACAATGAGGTGAACTATTTTACGAGCATGAGACGCTGCTCGAAATGAACCCAGCTTTTTGAGAGGTTCTAAACGTACTGTCAAAGATAAAATTAGAGGAATGGAAATTGTGTTAACCAAGTTTAGCAAGCCGCTTCTTAACCATTATTATTAGTAGGTTTATTTATGTGACAGGTTATTAAACAGTGGCGGTTCAGTATGTGTTGCATCAAAGAAATAAATATAATTGTCGAAAAGAATTATAATTTTATTTATGGAGTGCTGCATCCAAATTAAAGTGCGGTACGGCGCATAAAAATATTCATTTTAGAAAAACAAAACCAAATCTCAGTTGGTCAGCCAAATTCGGGAGCACCCAGGAAGCAATGCTTGGGGACGGTACCTTGCTAATGAGTACCTCACCTTTACTGGTCCGGGACTTAACCCGGCGACCCTCTGATCACGGGGACAACTCCTTAAGCTTAACCGTTACGCTACTGACTGCCCCTTCGAGCCAAAATAATGGTGACTTGTGTCCTCTATCCACTTGCGTACTAACGAGACATGCTGTGTCTTTTTGTTTTTGGCACTAAGGCCGGCAACGTTAAAGCAGCTATGATCGGTCCAGTCATGTGCCCTGGAACTAAACTTGATTTAGGCTTTCACAAACCTGATGAGGTTAAGAGCGACTCGCACAAGGTTTCCGAGAAGGGTGACTCACATGCGGATGACGTTGGAGTACGTGGTCTGAAAATAGGCTGAAATCTAGTTTTTGCTTCTTGCGCGTCTCGTTTCAGATGTACAATCAGAGGCACAAATTAGCCTGACCTTGCAACAAATTTGCCGTAATAGTAGCAGGCAATTTTATATCTAAATATCTTTTGGCATACTCATCATATAATAATGCTGACAGGTTAAGGTGTCCTTCTTATTAACATGCCAATTTCCCACTTTGTAATAACACACACGCCCCAGGACGTTAGCTCCGTATTGACGAGGGAAGCAGCCTAGTGTTTTAGCCTGTCGTGGCTCTTCCTGCCCTGCAGCAGCGGCCCATTCACAGACCTGCACACGATCCATCACGCCCTGCTGCTTCCGATAAGAGCTCGTTTCCTTTTACCCCGAAGAGGCAGGTCCTACAGTAGAGCCAGCTGCTAATGAGATTTTACACCGCGGTTGGTTGTTGAAAGTAAATCATTGTATTTTAAATGTCTTTCTCGTCCGATATGGTCCCTCGGTCGAGACAACGAAATCCAATTTCTACATCGTTAAGGTGTAATTTAGCGCTGGAGCTTCTAGGCGACAAATGGCTTAAAAGACGCAGAATGTTTTGACCAAACGCAAACCAATGATCATGATCACTTTGAGACACAGACATGAGATGAGGCTAAACCAGGACATCAACATCTTTATATACTCAGTTATTTATGGTGGCACAGACCATTCAACACAATCCAAAAGCCACAACACAGATTTAAATGCTACAACATTCATGCAAAGGCCACAACCAACATACAAAAGCTACAACATGCATGCAGTAGCCACAACACAATTGCAAACGCTTGAACGCAGTAGCCACAACACCCCTTCAGAAGCTACAACGCTTATGCGAAAGTCACAACACAAATACAAAGCTACAAAATGCAATAACCACGACACGTATAGATAAGCCAGAGCATGCATGCAAAAGCCACAAACGACATGCAAAAGCCCCAAACGACATGCACGCAAAAGCCCCAAACGACATGCACATAAAAGCCACAAACGACATGCAAAAGCCTCAAACAACATGCAAAAGCCACAAACGACATGCAAAAGCCACAAACAACATGCAAAAGCACAAATGACATGCAAAAGCCACAAACGACATGCACATAAAAGCCACAAACATCATGCATGCAAAAGCTACAACACAAATACAAAGCTACAAAATGCATAATCACAACACACATAGATAAGCCAGAGCATGCATGCAAAGGCCACAACACAAATGCAAAAGCTGCAACATGCATGCATCCACCACAACACTCATAGAAAGCTACAACATGCATGCAAAAGCCACAACCAACATGCACACAAAAGCCACAACACACATGCAAAAGCCGCAACATGCATGCAAAAGCCACGACCAACATGCAAAAGCCGCAACATACATGCAAAAGCCACGACCAACATGCAAAAGCCGCAACATGCATGCAATAGCTACAACACCCTTGTGTGTTTTTTTCATTTCTGCTGTATCTTTAGGAGTCATGTGGTGGCTTTTACATTCTGTTGAACTGCCATAGTGTTGTTTTCCCCCATTTTTCCCTTGTTCAGAATTTTTGTGAAATTCTGATTGATTGTATTCAAAGTTTACAAGCTCACTTTTTCCCTTTTCCCTCTCTCCTACTTCATGCCCTTCCCCTCCCAACCCTCTCTCTCACTCTCTCGTACCCTCTCACTCTCTTTCTCGTTGTCTTCCTTGCCCTCTTTCTTCGTAGCTGTGTAATCCGTCCTGTCCCTTTTCTCCCTCCGCAGGCCTCTTGTCTACAAAAAGACAAGCAGGGCGTGCTCGCTCACATCCTCGAAGGCACACTGCGTCTGGCAAAACTGCAAGAAAAGGTCAAGGTAAGATCAGCGAGGTTTTGCGCCGCACACACAATCGCTCACACACACACTCTTGCATTGCTACCTTTGTGAGGTGACTCGTTTGACTCGCATTATGACTAGATGTAAATAATGCTACAGCTACACCTTAAGTTAACCTCAATAACCAAAAGCAAATATTTTACACATACGCAACGGCCACCACGCTTATAGAAAAGTTACAACCAACACACAAAAGCTACGACGAGGCACGACACGAACGCAAAAGGCACGACACGAACGCAAAAGCCACAACACATGCAAATGGCACGACACGAACGCAAAAGCACACATACACTCACTGCTACACCCCCGAAGAGCTGTTGTTTTAGCCTACAGTTTCCTTGTCCAATACTTGCAAACACTAACTGACTCTTTACTGTCCACACACACACACACACTCTCACACCACACAGGTCCATTTGATTTTATCGACGGGATGTGTAAACGGCCTCAAGATTGGTGTGTGTGTGTGTGTGTGTGTGTATGAGCTTACATGTGTGTGTAGAGTTTGAGATATGAGTTTAGCGTTATTGATCCAGTGCTGTCAGCAGCCTAATAAAACACAGCACACAGAGAATGAGCCAGAATGCTGACATGGACAAACTGGCCAACACAACACAATTAACTGCTCCTTCCAGTAAGTGGTCACTTGAGGCCAAAACACACACACACTGACACACACACTGACACACACACTGACATACGGACGTACACAGAGGAATTTTCACGTGGATTCCATTGACTCCCATTATATAATCACATACCCCTAATCATAGAATCATGTTGACCCTAAAGCTGTTGTTAATCTAATCCTAACCCCAAATATAATCCTAAACCTAATCCTAGCCTAACTAAACCTGTAATTAACCTAACCTGTATAATCCAAATAATCCTAATCCTAAATCTTGCCGTAATATTATTCTAT
>JAVGVS010001889.1:0-14479 GCA_032718565.1 Distichodus sexfasciatus
CGATCCAGTATGTGTGCCTGTTTGTGTGTGTCTGTGTTGCGCAGCCAACGCAACGCGATAGCAGCTCGAGCCAGCACCTGCCCACAGCCCTGCACTTGCCCGTGCCACTCACCCCGGAACGTGGGGCTCCTAAAACCCTGACCTCTTGCGCGCTTGTGCACTTTAGTTTTTCTGTCGTACAGAACTATTCGAGACGTTACAATAGGGCTGGGCCATTAAACAAAAATGAATTTTAAATTTGAAGTAATTGTTCCCATGACGATTATTAAAATTATTGTGTGTTATTGTGTATTAAAATTCTAAGTGTTTATGTACCTTTCCCATAAAACCATAATACTGCACATGGCTGTGCGATATGACCAAAAGAGTGTTTTACCCCAGGTTTTGCTTGTGAAAAGTTGCACTGCTCGCTCAAAATTAAGTCGTAAAATATAACGCCACAGTATTCTCTGTGTCTACATTCACGTGGTG
Source organism: Distichodus sexfasciatus (assembly GCA_032718565.1). Classification (NCBI taxonomy): domain Eukaryota; kingdom Metazoa; phylum Chordata; class Actinopteri; order Characiformes; family Distichodontidae; genus Distichodus; species Distichodus sexfasciatus. The sequence continues at coordinate 472 of JAVGVS010001889.1, forward strand.
CCGCGGTGACTACTGCAGACCCTCCTCCAAACCATGACAAATTCTTGCCCTCAACAGTGTATTTTGCGACAACACGAAATAAACGATAGTGTAATATGAAATGATAGATGTGTTAATTTCATCATCTGATATATTTCATCGTATCACACACGTGAAAAACAGCAGTGTTTCCTTCAATTATTTTAAAATCGCAAAGAAAAGATGCACTCTTCAATTCGAAAAATAACCCAGCTTTTAATCGCACGTTTACCGTACAAACTTGTAAAAAATGAGAGCAAAAAATAAGCCCAAAACAAAATAATCGTTAATGAATAATAGTTGAGATGAAATGTTAAATTAATCGTGATACCGATTCGAGGTTGTATCGCCCAGCCCTACGTTAACTCGCATTATCTCTCGCCTCTCTCGCGTTCGCTCTAATTTTCGGAGAACTTTGGATACCAAGAAATCGGAAACCATTTCCGTAGTAACCCCACTATAAACCCCAAATTGCAGGAATGGGATGGAGGTAGAGGTCATGTGCCCACTTGTAATCCCCTAATCCCGTTCCAACGGCCTTTTCTGCGTCGCACATCCCTCTCCTTCACTGTCCCTCCCTTTCCTGACTCTCTGTCCCGTCAAGCTGGTGACGGCGGTGTTGACGGTTTATACCGTGCCCATGCCGTCGTCCTCTTCCAGAAACGGAAACTTGGCAGCCCACCTGGCTTTGATGTGTTTGTGTGGTTGCTGGAAGTTTCAGTTTACCGGCTTAACAAGAGGGACACGAGGGCCTGGGGCGGACCCTCTCCTCTTACCGACCTGCAAAAACACAGGCGCGCAGAGATGATGTCACTCCGCCCTCGTTCAGCCTTTTAAATCTGTGTTTTCACCCTACTGTGGGTGTAATATTAGGTGGAGGTGATGAGAGATGCTTTAACTTAAAACCCCTGAGCTTACCGAAGCGCTTAGTCAAACATCAACATGACGAAGCGTTGATTAAAGTGAAACGTCTATTAGCAGTAATATTAGCCGTGGACCTCATTTCCCAATGTTTTTGTGGATTTTAAGAACGTGTTTGTGACCCTCCACGGCAAAACCAGTCGCTTCTCTCAGATTTTCAAAATTAAGGTATTATGTTTTCATGAAAGGGCATAAATCAACCTTCAAAACTGAGATATCAACATTCAAAGGAGTCGGGTTTCTCCTGTCACGCCAAGTGAGAAACGGAGAAATCTGCCTTTGAAGTTGACTATCGCCGTAGCACCTCACAGGCGGCGAATGCGGTGGCGGCTACGTTTACCTGCATTCTGGTAGCCTCACGCTGCATTCACAGCCTACGGATAGCCTACCTGCGTTAGGTTAACTGAACAAAGGCGAATGGATTCGCAGATATCTTCCGCTAGTCGGCGAGTGGATTTACCGTAAATATTGGGTAAGCGGTCAAAACCGAAACTTTTAACATCCTGCTGAATTGAATTCCTCACCTCAAGAAAGTCACGTTTTTAGGATGGAAAGGGTAATTTTTTCAGCCAAATTGATTCACAACAGTACAGTATAGACCTTCCACTGTTTCAAAACACTACAAACAAAAAATCCAAAATTTTACCCCATGCACCATAAACGCTCGTTTTTCTCGGAAACCTCCGTTGCGACAAGCGACTGGTTCCGCCGTGCAGCGTCACATTTAAGAGCGGTTGATGAAAGAGGCCCAATGTTAGCATTTGTTGGTGCAATATTAGAAATGAAGTCCACATTGTTTTAATTTGTCTCTGATGATGATGATGATTTTAATGTGTGTGTGTCTGTGTGTTTTTCCACAGTATGAATTGATGCTGCTGCTTCTCTCTTTTCACGTGCTGCCTTTGGACTTGTGGCTCCTTGACCCACTGACCTGTTAAGCCCTGATCTCAGAACAGGTAAAAATGGCGTTCACGTGACACTACTGACTGAAATGTGTGACTGTATTGCCTTCTATTCAGCCTTTAATCTCCACCCATCTTAAATATGTAGTAAAATCCATTTTTGCTTAATTAGTTGTCCAAGCGCGTAGTCACAGTATGAAAATCCACCTTATAATGGGCCCAAAAATGAATTCCAATATTTTTTACAATTCTATTAATACTTTTAACCCAGAATCTATTCATTTACCCTTCCAGTAAACACATACATTTACAGCTCTTATCCAGAGCGTCTTTCATTTCCTAATTTTAGGGACAGTTTCACTGAGAGCAACTTGAGGTCTTACTCAGGGACCCAGTGATGGTAGTGCTGGAGGTAGGATTCGAACCCATGACCTCTTGGTCCAGAAGCGAGTGTCCTAACCACTAGGCATCCAACCCCTCCCCAACCTCACCTTGACTATCATCATCTGTCTGGGCTTCCAAATGAAATTTTTTTCGACCCGAATGTGAACGCTCAGATCGGAATTCATGTGGCTTTTTGCTTATACGCATGCGCTGACATCATCAGCCTGCACCGGCAGCGCGGGAAGGTAAAAATGGAGGAGAGCTGCGATGACGGAACAAGCTAGCCACCTGACTTTTCTTCTCCTTTTCGACCTGCTCATGTACAGCTGATTCACCGTTTGTCGTCCTCCGGAGCAAAGCGCGATACGTGCGTGAGCTACTAACGCCTCCATTTTTAATGCCATGAGTCGTCCCACAGATATGACAACAGTTTTTTGTTGTTGGTGACGCAGTTGACCCGTGTAAAAACGTATCGATGTGCGCATGCGTGACGTTTCGGAGGACCGATGCGTTCACATTACAGTCAGATACAGGTCACTCGTAGTTATGAATGTGAACCGTCAAGATAGACAAATCCGATCGGAGCAAAAAAATCGGAATGGAACGATGTGGCTGGCAGTGTGAACGTAGCCCTTGCCTCTTTTTTGCGCTTCCGTGCTTGGACCCCACATGTTGCCACTTGTGGCTTTATTTCGTTTTGAAATCAGTTGTTTCATGTGGATGACGGTGTCTGTGTGGATGCTTAATCATTGTTACTCAATCTCACTGTGTGTGTGTGCGCGTGTGTGTGTGTGTGTGTGTGCGCGCTTTGCTAACTGTGCATTCCAAACCACTCCCTGCTCTGCTTGCTGCACAACAACACGAGACTCCCGTTTGCCTGCCTCGGACGAGAGTGATCAGACGTGTGAAAAGTCTTCCCTTAAAAGATCAGGCGTTTCTTGAGAAGTCCTGCTGTCTCAGAAGGAGGCTGCTTAGAGGCTAGCGGGGGTCGTTGGGTGTGTGTTTGTGTGTGGGTGTGGTGTGTCTGAGTGATGTGGGTGGGCCGGTGACTGGTGTGTGAGATGGAGGATGATAGCCAGGCGAGACCACTGCAGCAGTGATCAGGGCGGCTCAGAGGAAGGGAAGGAGAAGAATGGATCAAACATTCCTACGGCCTTCTCCACCGCCACACCAAACAGGAAATGCATGAGTGTGTGTGTGTCTGTGTACGTGTATGCGTGTGTGTGTGTGAGTGTGTGACAGAGAGAGAGAAAGAGAGAGAGAGAGAGAGAGACTTTCCATTCCTTTGTCTTTCCCCAAATGGATTCAAAATGAAAGCACTGGAAACGACAAAACCCCGTCAGAAGTTTCAGGGTTTGGTGACACGGGGAAGTTTTTCCAGCTCCGGCAGACGCTAAAGGGGATGTGGCCGTCGTTCTGACTCACTCTGGGGTGTGCTTGTGTTTGTGGGAGGTGTCTTAAGTACCGTACAGCATCCCTTTCCAAACCTCGTTTGCACCACCCTCTTTTTTGGGGCCTTCAGTCTCATCTTTGATTATGCAACTCGGCCTCAGACTCAGAGTCTGCAGCAGTCTCTCTTGAATCTGTTGCAGTCAGCTGCGGGCCTGGGCGAATCAGTGACTTCATCGTTGCTACGTCTTATTTAGCACGTAGATCTCTGACTAGTAACCGTCCCAAATTCCTGCAGTAATTTAGAGATCTGCTGTGGAGTGCCGCCTCTCACCGAGTGGCAAAAAAAAAAGAAAAAAAAGAAAAGCACTGCCTGTGCCACAGAATTTGGTTTTCCGAACTGGCTTCCGAACAAAACTTGGTCTGGAAGCGAGAAGCTGTGATGTGACGAGAGGTGGGCAGAATAAGTAAGAGGGATTTAGATGTAATCATTTATTGCTTGCAAAAACCGTCTGAAAATCTGATTAAAGAGAAAAACAGTATCTGCAGTAGAAGTCGACCGATATTGTTTGTTCAAGGCCGATATCGATACCGTTAGATTTAGCTTTGTTTGAGGTTTTCACCGAAAAGGTTTGTACTGTAAATATGGTCAGCTATTAGAGCTTGGATATGTTTTCGATTGAACGACTGCATGTCTTGGTGATTTTAATATAACTGGAGGAAAGTCGTACAGCTGTAGACGAGGCAGACTGGACGAGGCGGGGTCACATGACAACATATGCGGTAGTATGTGTTTAAGGGGACAGAACGTGAACGCAGTGGGCTAAAAAAAGTTAACAGAATTTCAGAAATAATCAAAATGAGTGACAGGTAGAAGATTATATCAGTTAGAGGTTCTGAATGTTGGTTTAGACGAATTTAGAATTTTCGATTAAGCTCTACACACCATGTGAAGAATAGATGCTGCTCTTCAGAACTGGATACGGGTGTGGCAGCAGCTCCCCGTCTCTCATTTCCACTGGGTGTGATGCTTGTGGAAAGTGTGTACGTAGGATTTGAGCGTCTCTCTTTTCTCTCTACACTAGTATTCTACTGGAGTACATGCCCTCTCTAAAGCGCGAGAGAGAGACAGAGAGAGAGAGACAGAGAGAGAGAGGCAAGAACTTTCCCGCCACGGCTCTCTAAGCCACTTCCTGCTTTTGACTCTCAACCCAACCCCCGCTCGTTCCTCTCCAGCATGCGTGTTGATTACGCTCAGCCAGCGGCAGACGGCCCGGCCCCTCCTCGGGACTCGCCTCTTCCACATCTCCTTTCCTGTCTTCTCTCCAGACAGCTCTCATCTAGTCATCTCCCTCTCTCTCTCTCTCTCTCTCTCTCTCGTCCGCTGCAGTTTCCCGCCGCTCTCTTCCTTGCACTCCCACTCTCATCCGCCCCCAACCGCTCTTTCTTCTCTCAATCTCTCTTTCTCGTTCCCTTGTTGGCTCCACCCTCCTCTCTTTCTGGGATAGGCGTCTCTCTCTCTCGCTCTCTCTCTCTGGCTGTTAGTGTCTGTCGCTCACAACTTTCTGCTCCGCTTCAGCTTCAGTTGTGTTTGAGATGCTCCGTTGCGCCACGTTCCTTTTGAACTCCTTTCCTGGATTATTTTTTATGACTCCCTCAAAAAACGAGAGGAAAAAGATCATTGCCATAGCAGACGTTTCGCGATACGCACCGCGTTCATGACTTGCAGCGCTCGAGGACAGCTTTTCGTGGGATCAGGCCCTAACAAGTGCACAAGGTCTGATTACGTCTTAGACGGCACGATAAACGGCAGTTTTAGGCGGACCTTTATGCACAGCCGAGGTGGCAAATCTGTCGACATAACCATCTCCAAACTCAGCTAGTTTTAACTTCTAACTTTTAATCCTAAAGTCCAGACTTAAAATTGACCAAACAGCAGCGCTCCGACCCACATCCCTCCTTCACATCTGTACCTTTTGAGTCACCTGTTTCCCCTTTAAAGTAATCCGTGCTCTTTCCTGTTGTTTAGTCGAATGGGGCAAGTGAAGACACGTCCTATTATTGTGGAAAGGAAGCTAGAGCGAGAGATTGGGAGCTGGTTTTATACTTTTTGGAGAAGTTCATATTTAATGGATTACGTTTACAGTTATAGTTCAAACAAACCTAACCTTATGATCAGCTTGCTTTATTATTTATGCTTGGACCCCATTCTTTTATTATATTAAAACGCTTTTGCATCACTACTCCTCTCTCTCTCTCTCTCTCTCTCTCTCATTGGACGACTTGAAGTCTCCCTGTCGCACCCACTGATTTGTCATTAGGAATGTGAACACAGACATTAAGACGTGCTAAAAGAGGAAGTCTGATACCAACTTCCTGTGATGTGCGGCTGCCAAATTCGGTGAGGGCCTCTCTGGGGATCTCAACGTTCTCAAACAAAGTGTGCTGTGTGCGTGTGTGTGTATGTGTGTGTGTGTGTTCAGAAAAAGCTACTTCAGCCACTTCAGTCTTAGAAGAGATATAAAATGTGTATTACCTTTGCAATAATTAAGATTTTGTCTTAACTTTATATATATTTTTCTTTAATTTTTACATACTCAATATCATTTTTTTTTTTACCTAGTGGCTCAAAGTTCATGCATGATAAGGCTTCATATAAAAAAAATATTAGAGATGCGCAATATGGGTGTAGCGTTTCCTACGTAGTGCACATTTTAAGAAAAAGTCACTTCCCGCCCTATGTAGTGTGGCAAGTCAAATGGGGCGCGTGCGACTCTCCATGTGCACTACCTTAGTGCGTAGAGGGACGGTAAGCTACAACCCAGGCTATTTCCTAAGATGCATACTACCACATAGAAAAGTTTGATAGGACTGCCTTACCTACCACACTATTAAGTGCAGTAGTACACGGCTCGGGACACAGCCCATGTGTGAGCTCACATTCGCTAAGCGAGGCAAACATGCAATTAAAACATTTTTTGTGTGTGTGCACGTGTAAAGACAAGAGATTTCGCTGGTGAATGTTCCAGTCCGTGCTTAGCATTTTGGCACAAAATAACACCATACATTTTAAGACCGAAGGCGCGGACCGTGTAAAATCCCACCTCTGACTTTGGACATGCCTGGCACAAGCGCTACTTTTCCCACGTACAATAAATGTGTCATAAAATATCGGGCAAATTTAAGCATCGGTCCAATGTCGATGGCTTAAAAAAAACAACTAATCTTAGCCATAAGAACTATTCATCGTCGTCGTCGTCGTCATCATCGTGCCTGTGTCTCCAGCAGCTTTTATAAAGAATTGTAATGTTTAAAATGTTAAATGTCTGTCCCTTATTTAAGGATCTTCTTCAGTGTCATGCGAGAAATATCTAGATTAACTTTTATTTTGACCCCTAATAAATGAAAGGTAATAGGGACTTTTATTATGTCTTACACAACTCCATTAGCTTTCATACCTTCTTAACTAACAGCATGCGCCTTCAGAAAGATGGACGTTTACGGCGTTTAGCAGACGCTCAAATCCAGAGCGACTTCCGTTTCCTGATTTCAGGGAGCAATTTGGGGATAAAGGGCTTGCTCAGGGCCCGAGTTGTAGTAGTGCTGTAGGTAGGATTCGAACCCACAACCTCTTGGTCCACAGGCGAGTGTTCTAACCACTGGACCACCATCACAAGATAAAACATGAGTTAAATATATCAATAAAATATAATGGGCAATAAATGTATCAGTACAAATTGTATCGATTTAATTGTGATAATATTTTGTACATATGTGTCTGCTGGGGCAGTTGGTAGCGTAACGGTAGGGCGTTCGCCCCTTGATCAGAAGGTCGCAGGTTCGAATCCAGGGCCGGTAAAGTTACCACTGAGGCACTCATGAGCAAGGTACCGTCCCCAAGCACTGCTCCTGCCTGGGCGCTGCCCTTGGTTAGCTGCCCACTGCTCCTTCACGGATGGGTCAAATGCAGAGGTCGCTTTTGGTTGTGGTGCACTGTGTGCTGTGCTGTGGTGTGTTCACAATGACAAATATCTACTTCTTTTCACAGACATGGAGAGTGTTGAAAATGTTCCTTTGAGCGAAGCCTCGCCTCAGCCAGAGGAGAACTCATCAGAGCTTCCCCATCTTACAGAAGGTAAGAGCTTCCCTCCGTCCGTCTGCACATATTTAAGGTGGGCTGTGTCCCATTTGGGTGGGCTCGGGGATTGGAGTCAGCACCCTTTTCCTTTGATACACAGTAATGACGGTTTTCATTTTGGCAGAAAAAGCTGTGAGTGAAATGGAAAGCGATGGTGGGGAAGAGAAGAACGGCCATGCGGACGAGGACACGGGCGTTAGGCGACAAGCTGGAGACTCGCCCACGCCAAAAGCGTCCCCCAAATCCTCCAGCAACCGCAACAGGAGGCGAACTCAGGTAGGGACCCTTGTGGTGTCCCCTCACTTCACTCTGATTTTCGTTTGTTTAAAAAGTTTTAGTGAAGTCTTTAGATCAGTCTTAATCCCACCGTCTTTTTTAAGCCTTTCATACACAGCTTTCACTTGAGTGAAAGTCGAAAATCTGCAGGTTATGACTTGGTAGCTTTTTGAATCTTAGTGTAGTCTTCAAAATGTGCTTTTTATTCTTTTATTTTCATGTTTTGCTCTCCTTTTGGAGCAGTTTTGACAGCTCAGATGCTGTTGAGGACGACACAAATGCCATAAGCCGTCTTTCTCCATTAGGGGTGAGAATCGAAAACCGGTTCGGACTTAGAACCGGGTCCAATTCATCAGCTGAGTTCGCCAGACGACCACAGGCAAATGGTTCCCGCTGCCCTCTCAATCCCCCCTTTGTCAGCGAGCGCGAGTGTATCTTACGCTTCCAATTAAAGCGCATGGCCTTTGCTGAAACGCTCCCCTGTGGAGTGGGGGTGAAAAACAGGTGCTTCAACCCCCGCCTGTCTTCACACACCGGCCCTCTTGAGTGCGTTTCCATACGTTTAGCCGTAAGCCTGTGCTACAGCTCCATTGACGATGCCCTCTCCAGCTGGAGACAGATGCAGACGCCACTTGTTTCCACGACGGCCCGGAACAACACTGCGTCTTTATCGGCTGGCCTCGCCGACCCTCTGCGTTTTTTATTTCACCTGTTCGCTTCCGTCCCCGGGGGTTAAACGCGGCTTTATGTCGAGTTCTGGCTCCGAGGGCGTGTAGAAGGAGAGGGCTTGATGGTTAATAAGCGCAGGCTGAAGGCTGGTATTGTAGGTTTATAGTCTCGAGGCAGCTGTTTAGCGCTTTGGCTGTTCAACCCATTTAGGTCACGGGGGTAATTATTGAAACTGTAGCTGTCACTGCCGTCGTCAGGTTATCGATCCGGACACGTTTTATGGGTCTCATATTTAAGCCCGAACCCTACAGCATCCTGAACCTCGCTACATCAAGCCATTTGCACAGCTTTTAAAATTTGATCTTGGTGGAGAACAAATACTCTTAATTGTGGATGCAATGTTAGTTTAGAGGATGTATAACATGAAAATAAGAATAATTCAGAATTTAAAAGTACTTTATTGGGAAAGCCTGAGGTTGTAGGTTGCAGAAGAGCCACTATGGGTATTGCCAACTTAATGAAAAGTTTTGGTTCCATATATGTGACCCTCCACGGCAAAACCAGTCAATTTTCAAAATTGAGTTATGATGTTTTCATGAAAGGGCATAAATCAACCCTCAAAACGCAACCTATATCGAATGAATCGGACGACATATGACTGAGATATCAACATTCAAAGGAGTCGGGTTTCTCCTGTCACGCCAAGTGAGAAACGGAGAAATCTGCCTTTGAAGTTGACTATCGACGTAGCACTCACAGACGCTTGGTACGGTCGCGGCTACGTTTGCATTTACGGTAGCCTACGCTGCATTCGCAGCCACACGGATAGTCTACCTGCGTTAGGTTAACTGAACTCGGGAGACAAAGATGGATTCCGGAGAAATATCTTCACGCTGGTCGACCAGTGGATTTACCGTAAATATTGGAGTAGAGCGGTCAAAACAGAAACTTTTAACATTCTGCTGGAATTGAATTCCTCACCTCAAGAAAGTCACGTTTTTAGGATGGAAAGGGTAAGTTTTTCAGCCAAATTGACACTAAAATTGACACTAAAAACAAAAAATCCAAAATTTTACCCCGCTCGTTTTTCTCGGAAACCTCCGTTGCGACAAGCGACTGGTTTTGCCATGGAGGGTCACGTATTGTTATTTGGTTTTTCGTGTTCTAAAACTGTTAGTCGATGTTAATTTATTGTTTTGTATTAAATAACATTGATCATGAATTGTTTTCATCATTATTTAGCAGTCTGCATGGAGAGGCATTAACTGTTACACTTGATTTCAGTTAACAAGATTTTTATTGTCCCTTGAATGATTTCTGGAAACAAATAACTGCTCATTTTCAAAACGTAGAACGAAGTACATTTCCATTTTGCACATTTTGGTTAGTCTTTGAATGGCGGCATCTGGAGACTGACTTCGGACTGTTTTGTGGTCACCTGTTGCCGTCCTTCTGAGACTTCCCATGCTGGGGTCAGTTATTTGAGTCGGCGCTCTCTGCTATCCTACTTCCAGCACTACCATCACTGGGTCCCTGAGCAAGACCCTTAACCCCAAGTTGCTCCAGGAGACCGTCCCTGTAATTTGGAAACGAAAGTCGCTGTGGATAAGAGCGTCTGCTAACTGCCATAAATGTAAATGTAAGCATTAAGGACGACTGGGTCTAGCCGTTAGGAGACTCGCCTCTGGCCCAAGAGGTTGTGGGTTCGAATCCTACCTCCAGCACTACCATGATTGGGTCCCAGAGCAAGACCCTTAATCCCAAGTTGTTCTCGCTGCAATGAGGAAAGTAGAAGTCGCTCTGGATAAGAGCGCCTCCTAAATGCCATAAATGTAAAAGACAATGCATTTTTCATGATGCCTGTTTATGTGATGCCTTCTACCTTTTGTCTTTGTGTTGTCACAGGAAGTGAAAGATCACTCGACCTTCCTGTGCCCCTTGTGCAATAAGAACTGCCTGACACAACACCAGCTCACCAAGCACATCCGACAGGTACGGAATCCACCGTGACCTAGAAACCCCCATATGAGGCCACGATTCTCAAGAAATCTCGAGTTGCCACCTACCATACTACACTTAACACAGTGACAGTAGTTCACTTTTCCCGCTGTGTTCAGATGAGAACATACTGTCAACCCTTACAGAAACAAAATGTTTGCAGCAGGTTTGCAGAAAATCAAATTTGAAGATGGCACGATACCACTTTTTTATGTCTTGATACAATACCAATACTGTAAACGTTTGCCGATATCAATACAAATCCAATACATTCACAGCATTTAGCAGACGCTCTTAACCAGAGCGACTTACATTTCCTAATTTCAGGGACAGTTCCCCTGAGAGCAACTTAGGGTTAAGGGTCTTGCTCAGGGACCCACTGTTGGTAACACCAGAGGTCGGATTCGAACCCACAACCTCTTAGTCCCAAGGCGAGTGTCCTACCACTAGGCCACCAACACAGTCTTTGAGTCTTTTTAAAACAGAAAATAATGCAGGACTGATTATTCTGTTATGCTTAATGAAATACTTGAACTCCTCATCCTCATACGTGGTTTCAAATTGTTCCACGGAGACCGTCCCTTTAAGCTTCTGCTTAATAACGTAAATGTGGAAGTAGAATATATTATTTTGTTGTTTTGTGTGGTTTCTTGTGTCTGTGTTTCTTGTCATGGACGAGGATATTACTTCTTGAATCGTTCCTCACGTCCATTTTTTTAACATCACTTTTTTTTTCCCCAGCATAACACGGACAGCGGCGAGACCAGTCACTCCTGCAGCATCTGTGGCAAGGCCCTGAGCTCGGCCAGCTCTTTGGACCGCCACATGCTGGTGCACAGCGGCGAGCGGCCCTACAAATGCTCGGTGTGCGATCAGACCTTCACCACCAACGGCAACATGCACAGGTACTGCAGACGCTCACGCCTGAGCTAGCTGGGACTTGTTGTGGGGGGTTTATTATGCTTTATGTTACCTGCTTGGCTGGAAAAAAGGTTGCGGTCAGATGCAAAAGATTTAAAACACGGACCAGGAAGGGTACGTTGTTTGTTTCATATGAACCCTGTGTTTATGGCTAGGAGGCAGCAGACCGGTGGAACATACGTTGTGGCGTGTTGTGCTTCTTGATTACTTGAGTTAAGAGAGATACGGCCAAGTCCACACGGACGTCCGAATCAGGCATTTTTCTTGACATTCGTGGGGTCAGGTGAGCGCAGACGAAACGCCCACCGTTTTCCTGCTCATTGTTGCATGCAACGTTTTCCTAGCGCCAGCTTCTGCCGAAATTCAGACGAACGCAAAGAAAACATAGCTATTGCGTTGTTGCAAATCGGGCTGCAGGTTGACGTTAAACAGCGTCAATCGAATGCCGGTGTGACGCCTCACTGTAGTCAGTCAAGTGCAGCTACAAAACGCAACAAAAACGCGTCAGACGTTCAGAGCGCGTTCAGTTATCCAAGATTCGAACGCCCGTGTGTGTAGGGCCTAAGAGAGCTTGTCATCCTTAAAGGAGAACACAACCCCGGAGGAGGAGTGCAGTGGCAGAGGTGATGTCACTTCATACCAGTAATGATATCACTCCATTCAAATGTGACAAGTTGAAAAGCGTCTACCGCAGGCACCACATTTGTGCAGTTGTGTCAGTCCCTGTGATGACGAGTAACAAAATTAAAAGTTAGTGGAAAAGTAACAAAATCAGATACAATTTTACACACGTTATAGGTTTCTAGGCATAACGTGCACCTTTTGTACAGTATTTACACCATATTTTTCACTCACAGGTAGTTAAGATTTTAACGGTACTATTACTCTCATCGCTCCGGTACTTTAACTGTATACTTATCTGTACTTTTTGAAGAAAAAATCACGTTGACAACATAATTTAACTAATCACTTTTATTATTATTCAACAAAGTGTCAGCACAGTAAGCTGACAAATCCTCCTCTCACGTGAGTTACAGTATTACTAAAATCATTATGATAAAATTGAAACATACCCAATGGTTTTTGTTAGTTTTAAATTTTTTCTAATGACTTCTCAGTCCACAACGAGTTGATGTGCATTTATTGAAGTGTGTTACAATATCACATCAAATAAAATAAAAAAAGCTGTGTGTCTGCCGCATCAGGCTGTACTCGTCATACAGTACTGTGCAAAAGTTTTAGGCAGGTGTGAAAAAATGCTGTAAACAAAGAATGCTTTCAAAAATGGAAGTGTTAATTGTTTATGTTCATCAATCAACAAAATGCAGTGAATGAACAAAAGAGAAATCTAAATCAAATCAACATTTGGTGTGACCACCCTTTGCCTTCAAAACAGCATCAATTCTTCTAGGTACACTTGCATCAAAGTTTTTGAAGGAACTCGGCTGGTAGGTTGTTCCAAACATCTTGGAGAACTAACCACAGATCTATAATCCTATAATCCTACAAAATAATATAATGACTATAATCCTACAAAACAATATAATGACTACAAAACAATATAATGACTATAATCCTACAAAATCCCTGACTTTGTGCAAGTGTACCTAGAAGAATTGATGCTGGTTTGAAGGCAAAAGGTAGTAACACCAAATATTGATTTGATTTCAATTTTTCTTTTGTTCGCTCCCTTTGCATTTTGTAAATTGATAAAAATAAACAATCATTATTTATATTTCTGAAAGCATTCTTTGTTTACAGCATTTTTTCACATCTGTCTAAAACTTTTGCACAGTACTGTATATTTGAATGTCCACTAACGGATATTGAGTTAAGTATCATGTGATTGTGTACGTATGTCTTATAACGTATTAAAGCGTCATTTAAAGTTTCAGTTTGTGCGCGTACCCTCTCCGATCAGGCCGGCTCCACCAGATGTCAGTATACAAACCACATACAGCCATAAGCAGCACGCAACTTTCCACATATCGGGCAGCGACATCGTCTTAATCAGTAACGGAGCTGCTCAGATACACTGGAGAAGATTACTTTCGTGTAGAAACAACATATCTTATGGATTCAAACAATACTGTTAATGTCAGAGCTTATCAATGCCCGGGTCTTTAAAAATTTAGCCCAGGGGTTCAATTGAATTGAACTGAAAAAATGCCCGCTTTTTTGAAGTGTCAGATAATGAGTCATTAGACATTTAACTGAGATTTAATCTTAAGATTGCTGTCCTATCTGATCTAAAAAGTACACAGCTGCACTTCCACTTCCATGGAGCATGTGATGCTCTTTGATACTCTTTCACCTCAGAAATATAATTTAATATCATTTGTTTCTAAACAAAAACGAAGGTAACAGAGGCAAAAATGAAGGGCTAAACTGA
>JAVGVS010001890.1:0-14479 GCA_032718565.1 Distichodus sexfasciatus
GTAACGTAACCTGATTGGATCCTGAAATGTGACCCTCCACGGCAAAACCAGTCGCTTGTCGCAACGGAGGTTTCCGAGAAAAACGGTCGTTTACGTTGCATGGGGTAAAATTTGGGATTTTTTGTTTTTAGTGTTTTGAAACAGTGGAAGGTCTATACTGTACTGTTGTGAATAAATTTGGCTGAAAAACGTACCCTTTCCATCCTAAAAACGTGACTTTCTTGAGGTAAGGAATACAATTCTACTCCAATATTTACGGTAAATCCACTGGTTGACTAGCGTGAAGATATTTCTCCGGAATCCATCTTCGTCTCCCGAGTTCAGTTAACCTAACGCAGGTAGGCTATCCGTGTGGCTGTGAATGCAGCGTAGGCTACCGTAAATACAAACGTAGCCGCGACCGCACCAAGCGTCTGTGAGTGCTACGTCGACAGTCAACTTCAAAGGCAGATTTCTCCGTTTCCCACTTGGCGTGACGGGAGAAACCCGACTCTTTGAATGTTGATATCTCAGTCATATGTCGTCCCATTCATTCCATATAGGTATCGTTTTGAAGCTTGATTTACGCCCTTTCATGAAAACATACCTCAATTTTGGAAATGTGTGACAAGCGACAGGTTTTGCCGTGCAGAGTCACATTTATTATTAACATCTCAAAAACGATTCGTTTAACCGCTTGACCCCGATCGCCCTCGGTACCGAGGGCAGGACGGGAAGGCTTTAAATAGTCGGTATACGTAAACAAACATGCATGCGGCACATCAACATCACCGATAGAATCTCGTGGAAAAATCTCAAACACATTCCACCTAAACATAACACAATTCCAACACCAAACACATCAGTAAACAAAGAACAAAAACACTGCGTAGGTCTACGTGGAAGAAATACGGCTGTAGAATCTCCACTACTATGGCTAACCATACCGTACATCATGTGAAAGCAAAGAATCCGCAGATAATATGTTGTTTTTTTTGGCAAACATGATTTTTTGCTTCCTGTTCTGCTGTGTTGCATCTTCCTTTATTCTGACCCAGTAACGTGTTTGCTGATTCCACAGTGATCTCACAAGTGTTACCTTTATAATGATACCAAAAGCATAAAAATAGACACTGTGGTTGCTGAGATATTTTATTTTGGCTATCTTTTTTACAGCAAAAACCTGTAAAACAGTCTCAGGGCTTAACAGGTTAAACACAGTTCTGGAATTTTATGACGGTCCCTAATCATGCAGCGCTAAAACCATCAGGAACACAGAGGTTGCGAGCGAGAGCTGGTGGTGTTAAGGAAATTGAGCAGTATAGTCACATGACTTGCTTTTGGGTTTCCAGTGTGTTGCGTTGCTTTTCTGCTCCTTGTCACATCGATATGTAGGACGTGAACGCCGAACAGTAAACCAGCTTTACCGCAGTGCCACTTCCCGCGCGCACATGAACAGATCCGCTCCGGAGATCGGCCCGACGCCACCGATACCCGATCCAGCCATCTGAGCCGTTATCGGACCGAAATCTGACCCACGTATCGGCATCGGTGGCGTCTTTAGTTGAAATAAAAAGCAAGGGCGGGAAACGTGCATTACAGGCCGCATAATCGCGTTCAAAGACGCGCTAGCTTCGGAAACGCAGGCTTCGGTTATCTCTTTAAACGGAAGATTCGAGGGGAACGGTCACAGGGAGTGTGTGTGCGTGTGTGCAGCCAGTGTTAGAGCCATTTTGTGTGCATGAATGTGTGAATATTTAGATTTAATGTTTTATAACTATTTGCAATAGAAAGTAGAGATATGTTTCTGGGACTTTCCCTAACTTTCCACGTACAGTGTTACGTAATAGAATTCTATTAATACCTATACACGTTAAATGTACTAGTATGTAACAACAGAAGTAATACGTGTCTTACGTAACGTAACCTGATTGGATCCTGAAATGTGACCCTCCACGGCAAAACCAGTCGCTTGTCGCAACGGAGGTTTCCGAGAAAAACGGTCGTTTACGTTGCATGGGGTAAAATTTGGGATTTTTTGTTTTTAGTGTTTTGAAACAGTGGAAGGTCTATACTGTACTGTTGTGAATCAATTTGGCTGAAAAACTTTTTTTTTTTTTTTTTTTTTCGTGACTTCCTTGAGGTGAGGAATTCAATTCCAGCAGAATGTTAAAAGGTTCTGTTTTGACCGCTCTACTTCAATATTTACGGTAAATCCACTCGTTGACTAGCGTGAAGATATTTCTCCGGAATCCATCTTCGTCTCCCGAGTTCAGTTAACCTAACGCAGGTAGGCTATCCGTGTGGCTGTGAATGCAGCGTAGGCTACCGTAAATACAAACGTAGCCGCGACCGCACCAAGCGTCTGTGAGTGCTACGTCGGTAGTCAACTTCAAAGGCAGATTTCTCCGTTTCTCACTTGGCGTGACAGGAGAAACCCGACTCCTTTGAATGTTGATATCTCAGTCATATGTCGTCCCATTCATTTGATATAGGTATCGTTTTGAAGCTTGATTTAACTCAATTTTGAAAATTTGCGACAAGCGTCTGGTTTTGTCGTGTAGAGTCACAAATATATATATATAAGATACAAGAACGTAAAGAACTAGTTTTGTATTGTATTGTATCTTAGAGCTGAGAACTCAGGAGCGTTACAGTTTTTTCACCGTCACGTATCTTTGTAGTCTTAGGGTTTCATCTCTTGCTTGTAAAGCTTTGAATTGTAGTAAAGAAAAGACGACGAAAGACACTCAAGACTCTTTTTTGGATACATGTCGCGTGCAAAGGAAGTTCGGAGTTCGAGGCAAATGAGACAGCGCGAGCTGCTCTCACAGCCAGTAATGGCTATTTATTGTTTTTAGCATGAGCAAGTACATTGAGCAAGTGGCCATATGCCAGCGTGCAATCACTGAAAGAATAAGACAAAATAAACAACCGCAAAAGCCATTTATGAAAGGGCTAACAGGGGTCAGAAGTGACAGGTTGTCTGTCCACAGGATGCCACCTCCCCAGGAGTTACACACTAAAAGGTGTGTAACTATTATAAATACATCGTTTCCTGCGAAAGAGGTCCTACACCTATCATCCCCTTTATGTTGGAGAGCCAGGCCTCTACACCACTAAGCAAGACAGCTGAAGGTCAAAGGTCAAACAAAACACAGCACTGAGATCTCCCGAACACACTGTATCATTCGAAACCAAATAAACACACACACACACACACACACAAGCACGCCCATCCCTTATGGGACTTTTCAGGACTGGCATGTTGTTGTATTCTAATCAATGGACAATGGGAGGAAAGTTTTAAATGCCGTCATGTGACCAGCGGTGAACAACAAGACAACAGCAACGAAACCGCACACCGTAGGAAAATGCCACTTTACAATCCAAGAGTGGAAAAAGAGGAATGAAAACATGGGAAACGCAGGAAAACATCGAGTCGATCAGTCGATCTCCACAGAGCACAATGGCGTTTTACAACATCCGACAGCGGTCCAACACAATAAATCTGCCCCGACTGCCACATACCAAAGTACTGACCAAAGATCTGTCCAGCATCAAAGGAAGCTCAGCCTACAGAATGCGCGTCGTTTCATTTCCCCCCCCTCCTCCCCCCCGTAACATATATCACTCTTAAAGCAGGATGTAAGCGAGGGCCGAGTGCTACTGAAACGAGCTCTCAGAGTGCTTTATGAGCCGCGGGGTTTGCAATGACCTCAGTCAGGGGAACTGGCACCAGGCTTGGCGTGCCTCCGATAAGAGCGCAGCCCCTCGCTTCGGCCAGAGCGCCTCCGCCAATCGTGCAGACACATTTCAGGAAAGCTATATTGTTCTGGACGGGCTGCTTCCCTTTCATGAAGGGGAGTGGGGGGAGGGGGAGGGGGGGCGAGTGGGAAAGCACGTTCCTCGCTGGGAGAGAGTGGGAGTAAGAAGAGGGCTTGCCTTCCACGGTGAGAAAGTAGAAAGGTAGGAGTTGGTTCAAATCAAATTGGAACAAAAAAAAAAAATTATAATAATAATCAGAGTGACCCCACAGGCACAATGAGTAGTTTGTCACTCTTCAGACTGTCGAGATTCGTTGGAAACGTTGCCCTAGCGATGACATCATCAAAAGGAGAAGGAGAGACTCATTCAGGCTTTCGTTGGCCTGCTCAACTTGCCGAAAAACACACACACACACACGCGATTCTGGCCCTTAGTGACCTTCTATTCCAAGGCCGGCAAAACTACCACTGAGGTACTCATGAGCAAGGTACCGTCCCCCAAGCACTGCTCACCGGGGGCTTGTTAGCTGCCCGCTGCTCCTTCACGGATGGGTCAAATGCAGAGGTCACATTTGGTTGTGGTGCGCTGTGTGCCGTGATGTGGTGTGTTCACAACGACAAATAATCACTCACTTTCATTTATTACGTCTCTAAAAAGCCATTTTGACAAATCCAAAGTTTGAGAACTGGCAACCTCACGAAATAGTCAGTCGTTCTTTTTCAGGGGGTGCGGGGTTGCTTGCAACCCTTAAAACTAGCCTAAAATCGCTAGCGGAAACTGCCGGTCTGAAAGGAACACGTTACAATGTTTACATGAAGTAGGAACGAACGCGGAAGTGCCCGATGGCGCTTTTCGTAACTTAGCAACAAGTGATGAGAAGAGCGTCCTGGAAGTGTGGTTTTGACCGCTCTCGGTGCAAAAAACGCATTCGGTGGACACAGGCCCTCAATGTACTGGTTTGGGATTGAAGTAGAAACTTTTTCTTTTTCTTTTTTTTAAAGAATGTGAGCAAAGTATCATCCCCCAAACCCTAAGTGCTTCCCGGGGAGTGCCCACCTACAGTAAGCTGCCCACCGGTCCTACCCAGATGGGATAAATGTAAAGGCAAAGGCACTACAAATTTTTTTCTTAAACTTTCTTTTCCAGTTTGTTTTGTCCACTAACATTATGCATTAATCGTCCAAACCATTTTCAACTTAGCGGCCCCCTGTTTTCGCCCTAAAATAAACAGGAACACACTGGTGGTACGTAAGGATGTTTTGCGAGAGAATCCATCAATGAAAAGCTGACTCAGGAAGTCGAAGAGCAATTAAGGAAACAAGCAATAACAGGAACTACTAAAAATAAAAGCACTTAAGGTCGCTGTGATTGCAGATATATTTATATATATATATATGTGGTATCTTCTCCGCAAAATCTCCTCTCTTCTATCTCCTGGACTTCCTGTGAGTAATGTTCAATCCAGAATAACATGCTTTCCACACAACGTCCTAGGTCTAGAGGGAACTGGAGTTTCCCCAACATTTCACATTTGGATTTTTAGTCGCGTTACAACCACTTCTGTTGTGCTGCCTTTAAACTGCAGTTCCCAAAAAGTGTTAAAAGTGTTATGACGCGCTGGTGTATAAGAGCGGAAGAAAGCTGAAAACCTAAATGAGCAGATATACCCTAGACTCTGAGGAGGGTTTGTTGTTAGGGCTGCACGATTCAGAAAATCTCACGTTTCGATTCCGATTCTCAGGCTCACGATTCGATTCAAAATCGATTCACGATTCATAAAGTGAGGGATTATTTGTCGTTGTGAACACACCACAGCACACACTACATCACAGCCAGATGTGACCTCTGCATTTAACCCGTCTGTGAAGGAGCAGTGGGCAGCTAACAAGCGCCCCCCGAGCAGTGCTTGGGGACGGTACCCTGCTGATGAGTACCTCAGTGATAACTTCACCAGCCCTGGATTCAAACCTGCGACCTTCTGATCACAGGGCGAACACCCTACCGTTACGCCACCAACTGCCCCAAGCGATTCACGATTGAATACATAGATGAATTTGTTTCTGACGTTTTGAGTTCCTTTTCCCCATTTGACCGGCATTTCCTTCATGCTCACGCGAAGGAGGTCCGTCTTGGCAGATTTCGACAGTGCGCCGTCTGTAGGATTGGTGAGCTGAACTTGTGCCGGGGGAAAAAAGTAAACTACTGCCATTATGTCAGTTGAAAAATATGAATCTGAATTTTTGGGAACGC
Organism: Distichodus sexfasciatus; assembly: GCA_032718565.1. NCBI lineage: Eukaryota > Metazoa > Chordata > Actinopteri > Characiformes > Distichodontidae > Distichodus > Distichodus sexfasciatus. The sequence continues at coordinate 5,998 of JAVGVS010001890.1, forward strand.
ATGAATCGACAAAGAAGAATCACGATTCAATCTGAATCTTTTTGCACACCCCTAGTTTGTTGTTTTCATTTCTAGGTAATTAAGGTTAAATTTACCACAGGTCCTAAACGATTTGTTTACTGCTCTGCTACTGAGCTGACAGGCTGTCAACTGTTAACGCTGAGCCAGTATTTGTAAATATAATGTGATGATTAATATATCTGGACAAGATTAATCTAACAGTCCAGGATTAAAGGATTAAGCAGAAACTGTATGGAAAAATTGTCTAATTTAGCCTTTTAGTAGCATTAATCCAAATGTGACCCAATCTGCCGGAATGAGTCGGAAGTCAGCGTTTCTATTTATTGAGATATGTGCCGATTATGTTGAAAAACATTAAAAATATCGATTTTTCTTTGGTCTTATATGAAAGCAAAGGTCTTCAACATTAATCTGGTCTCCAAAAAAGAAAAATCGATATTTTTGATGTTTTTTTCAACATAATCAGCCCGTATCTCAATAAACAGAACGTCCACTTCTGACGCATTACGGCAGATCGGGTCCCAAATGTTCAAATCGAGGTCGAAGGTAACATTTGCAGCAGAAGCAGAACGCCACAACAAATGACTCAATTTCTCACCGAAATTTCGAAAAAATGCCGTCCAGCTGGGATTCCGCCCCCAGGAAACAGAAGCAGTGATTGCAGGAAAAACAAACAAGATCGCATCGGCCTTATCTTCTAATCCCGTGCCATTATGTACAGTATAACCTCATGCTAACCCTAATTGTGTAATTACGTTTGGCAGCAGTAAAACATGCTGAGACGTACGCAACGTAAAAAACCATGAGGACTGGGGCTTGGCGTGACTCACTATTAGCCACGGCCGGGCCTGCATACCCAAGTAAAACCCGACTCGACGGCCTGCCAACGCGGCCGATTAGGAACGTGGTGATCTTTAGAAAGGCCCGGGCCGGAAACGCGCAGAGTGATTGCAGGAAGCGGCCCAGATCCCATCGTGTGCATCTCATGTCTCTGTGCCGAATCGAATTAATGAGGCAAAACGGGAGCTCGGACACACGCACGCACGCACGCAAACGTGCTGAGTCAGGCGCCGCCGCCTATCTGATGAGGGTCAAATGGCCTTGGAAATAACACGGCCAAAGCACCGCACAGATTACTGAGCCGCTTTGCTTTTTATAGTCATATGAAAGTGTGTGTGTGTGTGTGTGTGGGCGCTGGGAGGACAGCAGGTGTTTGAGTGGGTTAAGGGGGGGGGGGTCTGCTGGTTCTTAAAAAGACCCTCAGGCTGTTGTATAACACTATAAAGTGGGGGGAGGTAATCCATCAGCTGCGACTTGATTGCCAAAAGCTGGACAAAAGGATTGAGCGGCTAGAGAAGAGGCAGGGGATTAAAAAACGCAAAAAGACACAAACACACGCAAGCAGGCCACTCTGACCTAACAGTAGTAGACTGCACTAGGTATCGAGGAGTTCTAGGCTACGTTCACACTGCCATGCTGAAGCGACTCAAATCGGATTTTTTGCCTTAATGTGACACAGATCTGATCTTTTCAGGGCTGTGCGGACACGCAAATCGGATCTTTTCAAATCGGATTTGTGTCACGTTCATATGTGGCACTAAATCCGATACGTATCCGATTTGCGGCAATGCGACCTGAATGTGAACGCTCAGATCGGAATTCACGTAACTTTTTGCTTATACGCATGCACCGGCAGCGCGGGAAGGTGAAAATGGAGGAGAGCTGCGATAACAGAAAAAGTTAGCCGCCTGACTTTTTTTCTCCTTTTCGACCCGCTCATGTGCAGCCGATTCACTGTTCGTCGTCCTCCAGAGCAACGTGCGATACATGCGTGAGCTACTAACGCCTCCATTTTTAATGCCATGAGTCGTCCCACAGATGTGACGTTTTTTGTTGTTGGTGACGCAGTTGACCCGTGTAAAAACGTATCAATGTGCGCATGCGTGACGTTTCGGAGGACCGATGCGTTCACATTACAGTCAGATACAGGTCACGTCAAGATAGACGAATCCGATCTGAGCAAAAAAACGGAACTGAACGATGTGGCTGGCAGTGTGAACGTAGCCCTAGCGTTATTAAACACTGAACACGATAGTTAAAGGGGGTATGAACGTCCTCGGTTGGAGTGTGACGCCGCCTTTACCACGAATTTACAGCATTTACAGCTTTTAGCAGACGCTGTTTCCAGAGCGACATCCGTTTCCTAATGACAGGGACAGTCTCGGTCAAGCCGCTCGGGACTAAGAGTCTTGTTGAGAGGCTCAGTGGTGGCAGTGCTAACTAGGGAAGGGTATCGTTAAGGTTTTAACGGTACTACTGCTCTTACTGGTACTGCTTATCAGTCCTGTACTTCAAAGGGGAACTCTACTGTTAAGCTGGGCGATGTTCGGTCGATTTTGTACTTGTGTGCCTTCTTGCTGTGAGGCGACAGCGCTAACCACTGCGCCACCGCGTCGTCATTATTCAACGAAAATATATTTACCACATACCACCATAAGCACAACGGAACTTTCCACATAGGCACGCGGACTGGGTACCGACACGGTCATCTGTGCGCGAGAGTGTCCCTGTGAGTTGCAAGAGAACGCTCTAGATTAAGGCCTCGTTCACACGGACGTCTAAACCGGGCGTTTTTCTGGCGTTCGTGGCGCCAGGTGAGCGCCGACCGTTTTTCTGGTCCCTGGAGCAAATCAAAGCGTCTACACGGGCGTTCAGCACCGGCGTTCGGGTGGCGTCAAATAAACGCCGCATGCAACGTTTTCTTGGGGTCAAAATCCCGACGGACGCGAGGAAAACGACGCTATTGCAAACGCCAGTGAAAGGCCAATCGAACGCAGCTACAAAACGCAGCAAAACCGCGTAAGCGTTCAGAGGGCGTTCTTTTCGAACGTCCGCGTGGACGAGGCCTAACGTATTAATCAGTAACGAAGCTGGTCACATACTGTAAACTGGGAAAGACGACTTTTACGTAGAAACAGCAAATCTGATTCGTTCGTTTCTCCAGTACCGAGAGCAGTACCGTTTACATCAGAGCTTTTCGATGCTCCGGTCTTTAAAAAATTTAGCCCGGCGGCCCGTTTAGTACCAGGTTTTATTACCCGTCCCTAGTGCTAACCTTAGCATCCGGCCCCTCGGTCATCACCCGTATTGGATTTTAGTATGAAATGCATAAAAAATACAATTTTACCTTGCTTTAAATGTCTTAAAAGTAGCTGATATTTAAATGTAGAATTTAGGGCTGTGCGATATGGCAAAAAAAATCATATTGCGGTACATTTTGAGCCCTAGGCGATAGACGGTGTATATTGCGGTATATAATTAGATCTGTAAATTTCAATACTTTAAAGTAACAATTCTTTCCTTGTTTGTGTAAAACATTAGCTTATTGAGTTTTCTTCAGTTCTACAGCCGTGTAAAAATATATTATTTAAATGTCTTAACTTTTTTTAGACCAAAAAATGTAAGAAATTGCACAAGGTGAAAGTGGTCCAATGTCCTTATCATTTAACTTTCATTCAAATGTAAGATATAAATGTAAATATTTAACATTCATGTTTTTACTTAGTTCTCAGCTTTATTTATTTACTTTCTCAAATTTCTTACGTTTATTTCCAATGACTTGCACAGTCTCACGAGGGAGCCGGGTGTTCATTTCAGCACATTATGCTCGTATAACTAAGCATGTGACAAATAAAGAATCTTTAATCATTTCTGCCATTAAATCAAAAATCCGTCGATCGGACGTGGCGTGGCGAGCGGCAGACGGAGCGGTTCCCTTGTGGAAGCATACGGGCCCAGGCCGGAAAAGTAATGGCGCATTCTTGTCCAGATTATGGACGTTGCACCGGTCTTCTTAACGAGCTGCTCTTCCATACACCCTCTCTCCATTTTCCGAAAACAAATGCCTCGCGGTGTGGTTTTCGTGCATTTGACGCGACCTGATTACGTCATTTTCGCGGGCGAGGAGCGGAAATTTCAGCGGTACGCCGGTATGATCAAAATCTCTATCGTTGGCCAAATTTCTATCGCATACCTTTTATACCGTTTATACCGTCCACTCCTAGTAGAAGTCACTACAGAACTTGTTACTTCACATCGGCAAAAAAATTGAGGGTTTTCGGACCTTTTGGTCGAATATTTTCTGATACCAAAACACTGTTTTCTTTAGTTCTAACTTGGCTTATAAAACAGGCTTTTTTATATCATTAGCAATGGTGGGCACAAACAGCAAACTTGCTCCCAGATCTCACACAAATACACACACATACCCCCCCCAGATCGTCCACGAGCGTTTACAATATTCATTGTAGTCTTTGTCTAAAGTGCAGAAAGAAGTCGAGATGTACTGAGATCACTCGCTGGTGGGGTTCATTGTGTTGGAAGAAGAGAGATTTGAGAGACAGGAAATCCTATTTACATTCTTTCTATAATGTATCACACACACACACACACACACACCGGCATGCGTGCACGTCCCTACACAGCCCCACGCTCCTCGCTCTCTCTCTCTCTCTCTCTCCCTTGTCAGTTTAATCCCCTGCTGAAGGGTAGTGCACGTAAGAAAAAACGCTCCAATTTCAAGGTCCACGTTCCCTGTCCCCCTCCTAAAGCCGCAGCATCAACACGTCAAGCGGCCAACGTATAGAAAGTAAGGCAGTGTGATAACAGGAGCCAGACGGGCAGCGCAGATAAAGCGTCTATGAGTAAGTGTGCTCATAATTTCCTGTGGAATTAGAGATAACAGCAGAAGGCCAGATCCCGTCTACTGTACGCAACCTGTCTGCTGAGCCGCATATCAGCAGGAAGTCACAATGTGCTGGGCACGGCGTCCGTTAAGACGTTTTAATTGTCGTTATTATTCATTTGCGTGGTGTTGAGGAACTGATCGCCCCCCTAAGAGACAGGAAAACCTGAGATTTCTCCAATTTTACGGGCCTCATTGGGGCAGCTGGTGGCGTAACGGTAGGGTGTTCGCCGCGTGATCAGAAGGTCGCAGGTTCGAATCCAGGGCTGGTAAAGTTACCGCTGAGGTACTCATGAGCAAGGTACCGTGCCCAAGCACTGCTCGCCGGGGGCTTGTTAGCTGCCCACTGCTCCTTCACTGACGGGTCAAATGCAGAGGTCACATTTGGTTGTGGTGCACTGTGTGCTGTGCTGTGGTGTGTTCACAACGACAAATAATCCCTCACTTTCAGTCATTCACCATGTCGTGAAATTAGATTTTTACGCCGTTTTTACCAGCGTTTTCCTATTGAAGATTTGTTTCGAATCTGGAAACACGCTGAAGAGATTCTAATAACCGAAAATATATAACAGCAAATTTTACTGTATGTGAGTTTAGACAAAACATTGGTTTACTGGGTTTCCTCCAATTCCAGGGTTGAAAAAAATCTTCATTCGTTCGTTCATTCATTCATTATCCGGAACGCTGAATTCCAACCAGGGTCGCAAAGGGGGACCGGAGCCTCTCTTGCTCCGGAACTTACAGGGGCAAGGCGGGGAACGAACCTTCGGCGGCGAACACGGGAACAGCAAGCAAACTCCACGCAGAAAAGCCTTACGGCCGACGGGATCGAACCCAGGAGCTTCTCGCTGTGAGGCGGAAGCGCTAACCACCGCGCCACCGTGAGCACCTCCCTCTGCAACCAGATACTGGATTTCGTGTCAGGGAGGCCTCGGTCCGTCCGTATCCAGTAGGGCTGGGTATCGTTGCTGATTTCCTGAATCAATTCGATTCCGATTCACAAGGTGATGATCCGATTCAATTCTCGATTCGATATCGATTTATTTTGAGATTTCTTTGCGTCAATACTAGTTTTGCTTGGTTATAAAATAACTTGTTTTAAAACCGAAGTGTTGCCAAACATCGGCCTTTAGGCCAGACGGTGATTTAAGTGGAGCAGCTTCAGCCATGGCTCTATTTGGTTTCGGTTTCGCCGATCTCACGTTTTTATAGCTCTCCTTGCGCGGTCGCGAGAAGTAGTGCATAGCCGCAGGAAAAGATCGAGCCGCGAATTTTTGGAATCGATATCATATTTTTCGAACGAGAATCGATATTGATCGGTGAATCTATTTTTTGAACCCAGCCCTAATTTCCAGCCCCATCAGACTGACCACAGGAGCTCCTCAGGGCTGCGTTCTCAGTCCACTACTGTTCACACTTCTGACCCACCACTGCGGCGCCCTGCACAGCTCAAACCGCATCACCAAATCTGCCAACGACGCAACCGTGGTGGGGCTCATCGGCAACAACGCTCGTTCGTTCGTTCGTTCATTCATTCATTATCCGGAGAGCTGAATCCCAGCCGGGGTCGCAAAGGAGGACCGGAGCCTCTCCTGGGAGCTTACGGGCGCAAGGTGGGGAATGACCCACGGTACGGTCCAACGCACCACAGGGCGCGTACACACACACACACACCTTACGGGACCAATTAAGAGTCGCCAATTAACCTACAGTGCATGCTTTTGGACTGTGGAAGGAAACTGGAGCGGCCGGAAGAAAACCCAGGCGAACGCGGGGATGCAAACTCCACGCAGAAAAGCCCTACGGCCGGCGGGATCGAACCCCGCTTACCCACTGTGCCTCCGTGTCGCCACGGATGTAAAATATTTCAATATCAAAGTATTTAAAACACTTTCTTAAGAAGAGATTCCAGAAAAAGAGACATTGCCGAATGAGGTCCGTTGCTTTTGCAGAGAACTACATTTCCCACGATCCTCACAATGATGTCACAACGAAGCGCTGGGCGCGCGTTCCAGAATAAATGATGGAAAATCTGTGGGAAAATGCGTGTTTCCGGATTCGAAACAAATCTTCAATAGGAAAACATTGGTGAACACGGCTTACAAATCAAATTTCACAACACATGGTGAATGAGGGAAAGTGAGGGATTATTTGTCATTGTGAACACACCACAGCACAGGAAAGAAAAAAAAAAGACATTGCCGAATGAGGTCCGCTGTTTGAGAACCGGTTAGAAATCTTTGACAGAAACACTACAACTCGAAAAATCCGATCAGAATTTTAGGTGTAATATATTAAAGATCAAGTAATAACAGGAACTAAAACTACCTCATGACGTACAGTATGTGGGTGGGTGTGGGTGTGGGTGGGTGTGGGTGTCCTTAGGAGGCAAAGGGGACGCATCTGCAGAAACGGGCATTGTAGAGAACAGTATAACCTCTGGTTGAGTTACATGCTGCACATGGCCGAAGGCCCACATACGTAATAACGTCACAGTGTGTGAAAGTGCCAGGGCTTTGTTAAACAGTGGCGGTCACTAACAGCGACAAGTGCACGCTCTCGTTCTCTTTCCCCTACTTGGCGTGGTGGCGTGAGAGCGGGAGTCGTGCGCGCACTAGGGGTGCGGCGATCCACCTTCTTCACTTCCGATAGCGATGCCGAAACTTTGAGATTTGGGTATCGGCCGACCCCGAGTGCCGATTAGAAGGAAGGAAATAATATGCTTAACGAAACACTTGACTTAAATAGTAGAGATGGGCCGATACCACTTTTTTATGTCCGATACCGATATTGTAAATTTGGATATCTGCCGATACCGATACAAATCCGATACGGTGACAGTCTTTTTTTTAAACATAAAATAATGCTTTAAAATGTCTAAATACATGACTGAGATTATTGTTATGCTTAAAGAAATGCTTGATTTAAATCCTGCTTTCTTATTGATTACACTATAACATTATAAAATGGAAAAATAAGATCAATTAAAAATGAAGAAATACTGAAGTTTGTCATTTTGAACCAATATGGCCTAGAAAATGAGCTGCTTTTGCAGAGAACTACATTTCCCACGATCCTCCGGGCGGGCCCCGGAGCCGCGTCACAATGAAGCGTTGGGTGCGCGTTCCAGAATAAACGATGGAAAATCTAAATCAACGGCAGAATTGTGAGTGGAACGCTGGTTGTTGTGGTTATTTATCAGCTGTAATATGGTTTGTGTCTGTAATAAAGGGGACGTTTTGACCGAACTGGAGCGTTTTAGCAAGTAACGGCGCTCATGAGCGCGGTCATTAACACAGCACGCGTTTACATCGTGAAAAACCTAATTTATGCGTTTACTTCTGTTTTAGTGCACGGAACATCTCACAAATCCTTTCACACACAGAGGGATCAGGTCTTGTCTTGATCGCGCCACTGAAAACGTTGTGTCACTATTAAGCGTCCGTGTGAAATGCAAGCGGTTCATGCTCTGGCGAGTAAAATGAATTAAACGAAGCTTCGATTCTAGAAAAATTGCCTCGACCATTTTTGTAATAGAATTATTCAAATTATTGGAACAACCGTTTCAGCTCTACTTTACCGCAGTGCCACTTCCCATGCATAACCAACTGAGCGTGCACGCATTTACAGATCGGCTCCATAGAACGGCCCGCCGATACCCGATCCAGCCGTTATCAGACCGATACCGATCCACATATCGGATCGGTTACATCTCTA
>JAVGVS010001891.1:0-14473 GCA_032718565.1 Distichodus sexfasciatus
TGTCTCTCTGTCTCTGTTTTACAGGTATCTAAAGTGCCTGTGGTTGGTCCTGGCTGTGAGCAGTTGTGGAACTGCAGCTCGTGTCTTCTGGCTCCTGCTTTCATTGGCTGTGGATGGTGCCGCAAAAGTAACCTCTGCACCCGTTCGCCTCTGTGCCCAGCTTCACTTTGGAGCCAAGATTCCTGCCCCATTCTCATCTCCGAGGTAGCAGTCCTTCTTTTTTACCATGACTAGAAATAGCCAATAGCATTTAGCTAATAGAATAAGTGCTGTAAGGGAAGGGGGAACTGATGCAACTCTGACCTACATTGATTTCGACTGCGCCGAGCATAACTTTTTTGGTCCAGAGAACTATTTTAAAGATTGCAATTGATTTTAAACAGGACGTTTTCATTTTAGAGTCCTTGTGTGTGTGCGTTTGTGTGTGTGTCCATGCAAGTGTGACGGCTTTTGTGGCTAGAGAAGATAATAGATTTCTTCCAGGTCATCAAACCCACAGTACATGGAACAATGCAGTGGTTTTATCCTCTTTTTATAGTGACCATCTTTAAGGTCACTTTTTACATGAGAAACTAGGCTGATAAGTTTTACAACCTCAGGCAGACTAACGGGCATCAGCTCAGCAGGGAGACACACTGTTTAACTCCACTCACACACACACACACACTTGTTTCTTTTATTGTATCTTCCATTGGTGTTAGAATTTAGCTTTAACGGTTACACAACTTTATATAGGTTTTATAGATAAAAGTGGCAGAAACGATCTCTCAGTCTCTCTAGTGTCATAAGAGTATTATATTCCATAAAAGCAAAAGCTCTGGCTTGTTCATTCAGTTTTGTTTATGTGCTGGTATAAGAGGCATAAAGACTTAACCTGCTAAAACTTAAACTAAACTAGAGGTGTGACAATGTCAAAATTTCTCATCGAGGTGAAAATCTGTCTCGTGAAATAGTGTGGTTTAAAGTTGAAGTTTTCTTTAAAATAGCGTTAAAATCTTGTCTCTTCTTCTTCTCGTGAACCCAATCGCGTGTATCTTATTGTGTCGTGAGCTGCGTGTCCGGTCACACCCCCTATTCTAAATGACCAGAAGAGAACAAGGAATCGGATGATGCATCGTTTATTGCTGTTCTTTACCACTACAAAGTTACAAAGTCAAACTCCACTGAGAAATCAAACATCCTGAGAGGTGAAAGGGCAGACCCACACCATTAGTACAGACTCAACTCATCAATACGCGTGAAATAAGATCCCACATTTTGGGATGACTTGTGGTCAACTTCACCACAGCGTAAGACGGTGTACGAACCCACTTTTGTATGCCTTTTTAGCTTGGGGCATGTGGACTGTTGTTTTATAACATGCTATTCCCTTTTTGGTATAAAATCTAACTAAATAGAACCTTCTCTGTGCTCTGTAGGTCTTTCCCAGCACGGCTCCACTGAAGGGTCACACCAACATCACAATCTGTGGCAAAAATTTTGGTTTCAGTAAGAAAGATCGCTTTGATGCCAAACTCGTTGAGGTTGAGGTGGCTGGAGCCAAGTGCAGACTGACTAAGAAGGACAGTAGCAATCAGCGGTAAGTCACTGGAGGAGAATTTCATGATTCTAGATGATTCTAACTTCTAACTTCTGACTATCCTAACATCTTAATGAGTTTTCGTGAACGTCCTCCTCTCGAGTAGTGTTTTACACTGCTTGCCCATTTCCCAGAAAAACCTTCATAGGAACACCAGCCCATGTTCCCAGCACTAAATGTCTAGCTGTAGTGCTCTTTCCAAAAAGTGCTTCATTGTGCAGTTTTTCCTTGCGTACCCAACTAGCCTAACGCAAATACACTCCTATTCAGGAGGCTTTGTGCCTCTGGACAAGTTGCTCCACAGCCATCGCATTGTACAGAGAAGTAGAGTAATTTCTTTGGGAGAATGAGTCCTGTGTTGTTTGTGCCTAGTAGTACAGCCATTATTAGTAAATTAGCTTTTGCTAATAGCCTGCTTACTCCACAAGCACACAACCCACAGCTTGTTTATTGTCTAAGCTGTGGGAGACGTTTTTGTCTTTGTGTTTAGGTTAGTTTGTGGCCTGGATCATGTGAACGTTTCAAGCGCTGACCGCAGGGTCAGTGTGCGCAGTGGTAAAGAGGTGGGACAGATCGAGGGATTCTCATTTGTGGTAAGGCTCCTCAAAATCACAATATTATTTTATTTATTGGACTTTCACTTTTGTATACATATTCCTTTGTAGTACAGTGTGCACAAAACGTGTAATATTTAATTCCTGTAACACTGTACTATTTCCCCACCATAATCAATATGTGACCATCCACGGCAAAACCAGAGTTATTATGTTTTCATGAAAGGGCATAAATGAAGCTTCAAAACAATACCTATATCGAATGAATCAGACGACATATGACTGAGATATCAACATTCAAAGGAGTCGGGTTTCTGCTGTCACGCCAAGTGAGAAACGGAGAAATCTGCCTTTGAAGTTGACTATCGCCGTAGCACTCACAGACGCTTGGTGCGGTCGCGGCTACGTTTGTATTTACGGTAGCCTACGCTGCATTCACAGCCACATGGATAGCCTGCCTGCGTTAGGTTAACTGAACTCGGGAGACAAAGATGGATTCCAGAGAAATATCTTCACACTAGTCAACCAGTGGATTTACCGTAAATATTGAAGTAGAGCGGTCAAAACAGAAACTTGTATTCTTCACCTCAAGAAAGTCACGTTTTTAGGATGGAAAGGGTAAGTTTTTCAGCGAATTTTATTCACAACAGTACAGTATAGACCTTCCACTGTTTCAAAACACAAAAAACAAAAAATCCAAAATTTTACTCCACGTAACATAAACGCTCGTTTTTCTCGGAAACTTCCGTTGCGACAAGCAACTGGTTTTGCCGTGGAGGGTCACATATCTGGTTTGTCAAACACATAAACACTGCGTTACATTCAGGAGATTTTAATATATGCAAGTCAGCTTTCATCCTCCTTCTAATTCCTTTGCCCCAACAGAATCCTCTGATTAGTGGAATCTTCCCTGAGTTTGGCCCCAAATCAGGAGGCACCACCTTGACCATCAGGGGTTCACACCTGGACAGTGGGAGCTCACGGACGGTTACAGTTGGAAGTGCCTCCTGTGTCATTCAGAGGTGAGACATGAACTGTTATATGGTAATAATTAATAGTAATAGTATGAGGACAGAAAAAACAGGCCTCCTGTCCTGCTTGAGATGTCATGTTGTGTGGGTTTTGTGTGTGTTTTCTGACACCAGTGTATCCACCACCCTGCTGACTTGTCAGACTCCATCACAAGATTCTCCCTCCCAGCACAAAGTCCAGCTGCACATCGATGGAGTGTCACGCGAAGCTCCTGCCAACTTCACTTACAACGAGGATCCGCTCATCCACAATGTCCATCCCACACGCTCCTTCATCAGGTCTGTCCCACACTCCATTCATTGCTCAACTTCAGTAGCTGAAAATGATCTGAGAGTTTTGCTTTCACATAAATCATTAGCTGACTGATTTGAGATAGGCCCCACATGCACAGAGAGTTGAAACTAAACTTCAAAGGGAGCTGGAACTATTTTAATATTGAACTAATGTTAACTTGTGTAGTGAATTTTCACATATCTTACACACTCCGGTGAAGAGGATGGGGTCCCCTTCCAGTCTTGGTTCCTCTGAAGGTTTCTTGCTGCTAGAGGGAGTTTTTCCTTGTCACTGTCGCCTCAGGCTTCCTCACTGGGGCTTGGGCCGGTCATATGTAAAGCGTTTTATGATAATGTCTGTTGTAAAGAGCACTATACTAGCAAAATTAAATAAAGTTCAAAAGGTAAGGGCAAAGGTACCGAGATATGAAGCAGGGTTGTGCACTAGCAGCTGTGGGTGTAAAAGAGGAATGCTTGTGAATAAATCTGAAAGAGTAAGTACTTAACCATAGATGGAAAAGGAACAGGTGGATAAATAGCTGCAGTGCTTAGAGGACACATTTTTGAAGGGGAAACACAGCAGAGATAAAGAGATGGAGAAAAGAGAGAGGAGAAAGACAAGAGCGGAGGTAAGATACTGTAGCGATGTAAGAACTCAAGGGATGAATCATGAGAGAACACGAGGGGGGAGAATGAAGGAAGAGAGTGAATGAGCCATTGAAGGGAAGTGTATAATATGGGCACTGGGGTGTAATAGGCATGTTTTGGCAGTGAGGAGGGTAACAAAACGTGTGTGTGTGTATGTACCATACAGTATATCATAGACTGTTTGGCGAAACTATTTTGTGTGATTGTGCATGTGTGTCCAACAGCGGCGGAAGCACAGTGATTGCATCTGGAGTCTACCTCCACTCAGCCATGCAGCCTCAGATGGTCCTCAGCGGTTCTCCCTTCACCAAAGACAAAGAGATTTACGTGGTGAGTCTGTGCTACACTATAGCCGCGCACACTATCAAATACTCTCCGGCCACGTCACACAGGTGTTATTGTCATCAGCCCCACAGATGGGGGAAAACTCTTCAAATAAAGGGAAAGAAAAGTGCTGGAGCTGCACATGTGTAGAGGAAATGGAAAAGCCACTTAACGTTCCTTATTGTCATCACTTCTGACTCCCAGTTTGGAAACCGACCCGCTTATTCACCTGATTTCTCAGCAGTGTGTCACAGGATCCCTTGCAGATTCTCTAAGGGCTCCAAAATGCCTACTCAGGACTGGAGATTCCTGACCTTTGATTCAACTTATGCTGAAGTCGTTATTTTTGTCATTTAATCATAATGTGTAGCATCTCAAATTTCTTCTTAGTCATCAGTGTAAAAAGCCCCTGTAACAATGTCAAAAGTGGGTGAGTGAGTAATTATTTTATTTGTGAACACACCACAGCGCAGTAGACAGTGCACCACAATGAAATGTGACCTCTGCATTTAAGCCATCTGTGAAGATGCAGTGGGCAGCTTACATGTGCAGTGCCCGGGGAGCATGGGGACAGTACCTTGCTCATTAGTACCTCAGTGGTACCTTTACCGTTCCGGGATTCAAAGTGGAAAGAGGTATATGCTAGTTAACCATGGTGCCTTCATAATATACATACGTATATATACACACACACACCTTCATTTCGATCTTTGACAGTGTTGACATCTTTAGTCAAAAAGTCCAAGTCAAAATTAACTTTATTGTAATCTGTGCTATATATTGTACAAGTATACAGAGAGACGAGACAACGTGGCTCCAGTTTTAACAGTGCCAATGACAAAGAACAAGGTACAATAAAATATATAAATAGAATATAAAATATACACTTTAAACTAGAACTACAATATAAATGTAAAACTTTAAACTTTTGACTAGAATGAGAGACAATAACAAGAAAGAGAGACAAAGATGTGCAAATATGTAGCAACAGTGCAAAAAGCTGTAAATATTGTAGTAGCAGTCAAGAGAAGAGGATTGCAATTTAGATCAGCCAGCATTAAATGCGTGCCAGATCAGCAGCAGTTTGTGAAAATACTGTACCGTCTGTAAACATAAACATTATTTACAAACATTTTCCTGAGACCGTTTCAGTGCAACATGAATGAGATGTCCGTATAGCAGCGCGTGCATCACGAGACAGTGTTGTGTAAAGTATTATTCAATTTCTTCGATTATAATTGCTAAATAATGGACGTACGTTAATGAGACTTGTCACAACTAGGCATATTAGGGTACTACACTGAGACTGTGTGTGTAGTTAAAAGAAATAGAGAATTCTATTAATTAGATACTTGTGCAGATAATAAGTAGCAAGTTGTGGTTGCCAGCAGTAGAAGCCACACTACCCTTCCTAATGATTTAGGATGGCTCCCCAGCTGTTGTACTGTAAATTCTTCGGTATAAACACTGTGGGGTCCAATACGTCCATCCTGAACTATAAAGAACAAGTGTTTTATTGTTTTTGTGTTTTTATTGGGAAGCTGTGTGGAAGAATGACTTGAGTCTGAGTCGCCTCCGTGGCGTAACCTGAGTGGACCTGTCATCTGTTTCCTTGAGGTTTTCTCTGTGAAGGGGAAACAGAAATGTGGTTTGGGGTTTTAGGTCTTGTTTCTTGTGGGCTTAGAGGATCGTTCTACATGCTGACAGGCCTCTCGAGTATCTGAGGAAGAGGAGTTCTGTGGATCCTTGCAGACCATCAGTGGGTTTTCTCTCCTCTTATAATCAGAGACAGTAAAAACCCCAGAGACGAAAATGAGTGTAAGTGAGGAACCAAGTCGAATTTTGGACCCCAACAAAATCAGCAGGGAAAATCTCAAGAGCTTTCTCCCATATCTGGTACTGCCATCTAAATCCAGGGCTCGCCTGATCCCGGCATTCTCACCGACATGAAAGGCATTTTTTACAGGCCACAGCTTGTTGCTAAATGCTGGCATGAGACGGAACTCAAAAAAGCAGAAGACTTTGCTTCCTTCCGGTTCTTGGAGTCCAGGGGGACATCCTCTTCATTACTAATTTCTTGAAGGGTTCTGAATGACGTAAATGGCTTTCTAGGCAGTTTTCTAAACTATGGGGCTTTTGAAAATCGTTTTAAGGGTGATTGCAGGTGTCATCTCTGGTTCAAAGCCCTCAGTAGGGTGCACGGATGGAGAACCACCTGTTTTCAGGATTTAAAATGGGTCAAATCACACACAACTATGCAAGTCAAACTTGTCTTTTTAATTTCTTCCCCTGATACACAGTACAGCCTGCTTCTGCTGTAGAGGAGGCAGTATTATGGGACCTTCTTTTCCCTGCCGGGATTGGTGGTGCCTAAGAGATCATCTGAGTGTCTGGAACTCATCTTCTCTAATCCCCTCCGTAGGACATCTTCATGATGGATATCTCAGACGATAAACCAGCGTGTATGTGACGCTTTGCTGTATCTGCTTGTTTCTAGATAGTGATCTGAGAGTCGGTCTACATGCACTTCAGTTGGACCAGCTTCTGTTGCTGCCGTTTCAGTGTTGCATTACGTTGACGGTGTTCCACGTGCTATGGTGAAATTTCTCATGTATCTCCCTTTGAGAGTATCCATGGATTTCTTCGGCTTGAGTTTGAGATTTCTTAGTAGCTTAGCAGTCTCTTTTCAGCAGCTGTTGCCCATTCATGAACCCCGCTCAAGAGAAGTTCAATATTACGTATTGTTCTTGACAGTTTAACTGAAAAGATAAACATTGTTTTTGCCTTTTTTTTTACTTTACCCAGACTTTTACTTGTTACAAATGGCAGACATATGAACCAGAGAGACTAAAATCTTTCATCTTTAGTAATCATTGAGAATGTACCATTTTATGTCATGACACTGGGATCGGCCATTAGAATTTTTGCATGTGTGGCTTTGTGTTCATGTAGACGTTTCCTTAACTCAGTCTTTGTTTTTAAAGGGGTCTGTGGGAGTAAGTGTTTTCATGTGAATGAATGGGGTTAGCCATGTGTTTTTGCCTTGCATCTGTGATATTGCTCAATTGGGACCTGGCAAAGGGAGGATGGGGAAAACTCTGGAAGGAAGCATCTACCACAGTAACACGGCACATTTGTTTTAGAAATATAAATGAGGGACAGCCTGGTCATGTAGATGTCAGAAGAGCATATCATGCGATTTGTACATAATAATAATAATGCATTTCATTTAAGGTTGCCTTCCTTAACACTCGAGGACACATTCCCAGAATAATACAAAAATAAATAAATAAATAAGACAATAATATAGCAATGACAATAACATAAAAAATTAAATAAAACAGAAGTTGGACTAACATTATGGGTAGGTTATTTAGTCAGTAACGTCATTTACCTTCCTTTATTTCAGGTGTTTAAATTAAGTAAGCACTGTTGTCCATAACCATTTTGCACTGCACGAGTCTAGAAAGATCTAGAAAGCTCTAAGAAGTGGTTTTGCTGTTGTTTTTTGTTTAACCAGTGGATTTGTACTTTGTCTCAAGCCTCCTTTTAGATCGTCCATTTAAGGTCATATTTGTCAGGGTCATGGTGCTGTACCCAAATACACTATATCCATGGTTGTGACCGCACTACAAATATTGACTATGGTCAGGATGTGGAGTCCACCCACCTCAGGACTTGTGTGTGTCATTGCTAGTTGATTTTTAGCAATTCTACATTTGCAGATGTAATACAGGAAAGGCGGATTGAAACCTTGCGATGTGATTATTTTGCAACAAAGAGCACCAGTGCCCCCATATTTTCACAAATAATTCCATCAAAGGTTCCAGCATGTGTCTAGTGCTCCAGGGCTTCCTCATAAACACAGCGAGGAAGTGGAACGCTCGCATTAAGCACGACTGACGGGAAGATGACAGGCATAAAGCGAAACAGCCAATCTCCATCCAGCGCCGATACGGGTCGAGGAGAGCGCGGCGTGGACAGGAGGCTCGACGGGATGGAGACGGCTGCCAAAAAGATGAAGTCATCGCTGGCATGTGCCAGGCCTCCGAGTCATAACTCACACAGCGTTTGGAGTTCGGCCTCCACTCTCACAAAGGATCCCTGTTCATTTTTCCTAAAAATGATCCTTCACATACCAGCACTAGCAAAAGTCAATGCAAGCAAGATGAGACTCCCATCTGGTTCCAGTGTGCTGCAGATTCCATGTTTGATTTGATATAGCATCGTTTTCTTAAGCTGTTAGCAGAAGCACAGCCCAAGGAGTGTGTGTCGTTTGCAGAAGTGTCCTGAGGCTTGTTCATATGAAGTGCTCATGATAAAGTCAAGATGTCAAAGCAGCGCTTGAGCAGGTGCATGTGTTCTGGCACCACTCTGTCCTCTTTGAGTTGTAAATGAAGGCGGCCATCTGACAGCGATAAGGCTTGTGGAGGGATTAAATGAATGCAAAGACACTCCGACTGTCATGTGTGAGTTAAGATGTCATCTAGAGACGTTTATGTCTTATGACATTCAAAGCAAATGCAAGAGGATTCTCGGTAATTCCCATTTAGAGGAACTTTCTTACTTCGTTTCCTGTTAAAAACCAGGGTATGATTTTTTTTGGATCATGGTGGTTATTACTGATCTGATGCTGGTCAAGTGGTTTAGAACAGGAAACTGCTAACTGGCCAGTTTTAGTGGATTCATTATTTTATTTGTCATTGTTCTTCCCATAAAGTGCTCATCAGAGCAGGTGTGTGAGCAGGAATGTCATTTGGCACTGAGCTGAAGCAGAGAACATGGTGTGATGAAGATGTTTGTGCTTTTCATGTCCAGACCTGCACCCAGAGTGAAGACAAGTTGGCCATCATCTGCATCACTCCCTCCCTTAAAGGCCTGAACATCCGTCCTCCGGTCGCCACCAGGATGAAGTTTGTACTCGATGGCTTCTCTACACGCCAGTACGACTTGACCTACGTAGAGGACCCCAGGTTTGAGGAGTTTCAGAAGCCGACGCTCACTCCCAGAGGCAGTAAGAACGTGCTGGAGATTAAGGTAAGAGAGACACACACTCCACTGACTTGCAGCAGGAATATCATGCTTATAACATACAGGTTATGCTATATTTATATTTAATCTCACTCACACACACAGACACACACACACGCACAGAGCCTGGATTCTTACACTCACTGAAGTGGAAGGAAACAATAGTGAGACCTTAGAGGAAGTGCAGTTTGTTTCCCATTGAGAAGCTGCTGCGCCTCTTTCCCTCCGTCTCCCTCATTGTTCTTCCAGCTTTTGACACATTAATGGTGAGATCCTTTGCATTAGTTTGGGAAATGAACATTTTGAACAATGAGAAACACAAGGATTTTTTCAGAGCTGCCACTCACTGGTCAACTGCAGCTGTTGAGTGTGTGTTTGAGGAGGGGGAGAGTTGCGTGAGATCTTTTTACTTGTGTGCAGGAATCCGGCATCGGTGGCACTCCATCACACACACACACACATCAGTTTCAAGCAGTTTGTATTTAACTGATGTGATGTTTTTAACTCCAGTGGCCCCTAAAGAAGTTATCATGAAAATTACACTTGGCAGCTCAAGCTGTGGTGTAACATATCAGAATATCAGACATGTATGTTCCTCTAGATGACATCTTAACTCACTCATAACAGACTGGACACTGCCTTTAAATCAATGAATTTGTTAATTAGTTTCTAAATGTTATGGCTAATTAAATGTGGTGTATAAAAGTAGTGAAACATTTTCATCATTTCTTAAGGCCATTATACTCACGTTTTGGAAACCATACCAAAAATATGTGTGTTCTTGTCAGGTCTCTAGCTGTTCTATACTGTACAGGAACAGGTGCAGAACTGAACTCTGTGTCCAATCTGCAAAGCCCAGGCTGTCAAGCACGGAATGTGATCGCTCTCTTTATTGCCTTCTGCTCTCTCTCTCTTTTTTTCGGTCACCAAAATCTGAGATATTTCTGGTCTTTTTGGTGGTGCCAATGATCACCTACATTAGCAGATGAAATTAGGTACGGGTCTTTTTTACTGGACATGAAATTAATGCTCTCTCTCTTTCTCTCTCTTTCCAGGTTCCTCGTGTGGATGTGG
Organism: Distichodus sexfasciatus; assembly: GCA_032718565.1. Taxonomy (NCBI): domain Eukaryota; kingdom Metazoa; phylum Chordata; class Actinopteri; order Characiformes; family Distichodontidae; genus Distichodus; species Distichodus sexfasciatus. The sequence continues at coordinate 10,515 of JAVGVS010001891.1, forward strand.
AGGCGGTGAAGGGGGAGGTGTTGCGAGTGTCTAACCGCTCCTGTGAGAGTGTCACTCTGGTGGGAAACACTCTGGAGTGCACAGTGCCACCCGAGCTCCAGGCTGCCACCAAAGAGCTGGAGGTGGAGGTTAGAGAAACCCACTCGTTCCCTGTTCACTCAGCTTCTCATCACACCTGAGCAGCAGTATTTTGGGCTTGCCAGATTGCTCGGGTTGCTACGTTGGGTCAGCTTTATCTCTAACTCCTGCTTGTATTCTGAGATATTAATGCCCTGCTGGGTCTGTTATTGTAATTTTATGAAGCAGAACTCGGGGCTGATAAGATTCTTCACATTTCCTCTTTAAAGAACATTAAAGAAGCACCTCTGATCTGTTGTGGTGTGTGAGGGGGGGGACACGGGGCTCTAATCTGACCCCATCACAATACAGTGGGAGAGAGAAGCTCGCCTCCACCTAAACTCAATAACTCTGTGCTCCATATGAAACAAGCTCTATCTATAATCCAATTTCCCCTCCTGCCCACATGAGCGTGTCTGGGTGTGTGTGTAAGAGAGAGAGAGAGAGAGACAGAGAGAGAGTAAGTGAGTGAAGTGAAGTGGGTGGATAATGTTTATATTAATGTATATGATGTATATGAAGCATGAATATCTCAAACACTTTTGCGTTTTAATTATTGATTGCTGAGTTCCTGTGCTGCTAGTCTGTGAAGTGCAGTTATTTGGTCTACTTATTAAACATTAAATCAGACTGAGTTGTGTTGTTGGAAACCTCTTTAACTTACAGGGCAGTAGTCACTATCTATGAACACTGCACTAAGAAAACTTATCAAGATGTTTATGGCTGTGAAATCACACACTGTATCCTATATGTTGTTAATCATATTTATCAGTGGCTGGTTTCTGAACTGGCACAGTGGTTAGCGCTGCCGCCTCACAGCAAGTAAGTCCTGGGTTCGATCCCCGGGTCGGCTGCAAGGTCTTTCTGTGTGGAATTTGCTTGCTCTCCCTGCGTTCACGTGGGTTTCGTCTGGGTGCTCCGATTTCCTCCCACAGTCCAAAAGCATGCAATATAAGTTAATTGGCGACTGTAAATTGGCCCTGTAAGGTGTGAATAGGAATGTGATTGTGTGCGTGAGTGTGTGTGCCCTGCGGTATGTTGGCCCCTACCCAGGGTTGGTCTCCTCCTTGAGCCTGTAAGTTCCCAGGATAGACTCCGCTTTCCCGCCATCCCAGTTGGGATTAAGCGGTTCAGATAATGAATGAATGGGTTTCTGACCACAAGACACCTGTTGATCTGTAAGTGTGAATCATTCATTTATTCATTATCTGAACCACTTATTCCAAAAGGAGGTTACAGGTACCTGAGCTGAGACATGCACCAACGTTTTCCCCGCAGATGCTGCAGTTCTCCACACATACTTTATCCTCCACCCGCACTCTAAGCTCTCGTTCGTCCTCCTCTCCTCTCCTCTCCTCTCCTCTCCTCTCATCTCTGCATGCTCCCTCGCTCTCTGCCTTGTTTCTCCAGAGTGAGAGATTCTCTCTTTCAGCAACTTGTGTATAAAGCAGGTCTCGAGTTTCCTTCCCCACTTTGTAGATGTTGTAATTGTGTGACATCCCCAGAATGACCGCGCTAATTTAGGTGACCTGTGCACTCTCTGGATTAAACCTGTGATTGACCTTTGACCTCTCAACCCTTTCCCTTGGCAGACCAGAGTTTGCCGTCATCCCAGTGCAAGTTGCGTCATCCTCCTCCGTACTCACATGCTCACGTGGACCTGTCGCCCCATCTCTCTCCATTTCTGATGTTCATTGTTCAGTGTTCATTGATCATTGAATCAATGTTTTATATGTATTAATATATTCTTGCTCCGTTAGTAGACTGGTGATGTATCGATGTATCTTAGTGCTGCATTAGTGAGGGTGTGACTTCAGCAAGATCTGATTTACTGTGGGCTTCTGCAGAAAACGTCTTTCCCAAACCAGACTCTTTAGTCCTGCACAGAACTCCCTGAACCGCCCCTTAACCCCCTTAGCAGACCCCTGAGAACCCAAGATGTGTGTTTGTGTGTGTGTGTTGGGGTGCTTGATGGGGGTGTGTGTGGTGATTTGTTCTCGTGTTAAGTTCCCAGCTCATTGTTGTTCTGTCTCGAGGCTCCGTGCAGTAATCTGACTCGGCTGCCATCTGGGAGGACGTGATAGCAGCTCTGAGAGGGAGACCGAGCTGCTCCCCACTACACTACTTTAACATGCACACACCCTCTCACCCTTCAAACAATGCAGCAGCACCTTTAAATACTTTTACACACATGGAATAATTGAGTATGGTACCAAAGTCTTTGGTGTAACTCCCAGTAAACTTTGCATTCAGTAAGTTTTCCTTTGCAACAATAACCAAACTTACCTACATTTCATAATATGTGAAGGTTTGGAAAACAACTGAGAACGTTGAAGATGGGAAAATTAAAGTAATCAAATCGAAAGGTTCTCTATTAACGTTCATTTGAATGCGTTTTATTTAGTGAGACATTAGTTTTAAACTTTAGTTATCTGCTGATAATGTCAAAAAGCCCAATCAAGGCACATTTGGCCACAGCACTCCATATTATAGTTACTAAATTGTCTGAATGAATTAATCTCATCTTCCATGTTTGTCATGTGGTTTATTTTTTAGCTCCTGTAAATAGTGGAATGCACTACTACTACTACTACTATTACTACTACTACTACTAATAATAATAATAATTGGGGCAGATGGTGGTGTAAAGGTTAGGGTCTTTGCCCCGTGATCAGAAGGTCGCCGGTTCAAATCCCAGACCGGAAAAGGTACCGTTAAGGTACCATCCACAAGCACTGTTCCCCGGGCACTGCCCATGTTAGCTGTCCACTGTTCCTTCACGGATGGGTCAAATCCAGAGGTGGTTGTGGTGCACTGTGTGCTGTGCTGTGGTGTGTTCACAATGACAAATAATCACTCATTTTCACAAATCCACATGCTGGCCCATTTTTATTGCTTCTAACACAAAAACTTCAAGGACAAAATGCTAATTTTTGTGTCAGGTGTCATTGTAAAGATGTGATCGTTATTTCCATTTGAGTTCACATGGTGAGTGGTTATAATTTGTGGTTGGTCAGTGTAGGCTAATTCATATTTGTGTACATCCAAGAGGTTGTATGTTCAAATCCAGCTCTTTCCTACCACTAGCACTACCACTGTTGAGCCCTGTAGCAACTCTTAAACCCAAGTTGATCCCGAGAAGTTGTCTCTGTAATTAGGAAATAAATTGGAAGTAGCTCTGGATATGGGCTTCTGCTAAATGTCATAAATGCATAGACAGTGTTATGATTTTCGTTTGCCGGGTAGTTAGGTTTGACAAACTGGTGAAATGTTCTTATGTTGGATTTCTATCTGCTATAGATGGGTCCTACCTCCGTTTGAGGAAGATAACTGGGATGTGATCTGTAGTATTGAGTAACACTCACATGCCATATGGGAAAGTACCAACAGCTGCCCGAGGCTTGGAATTAGCCGGTATGGAATTAAAACAAATGACAGGTCTTGCTCCATTTAAGAGGCACTCAACCCAATGAGGATAATGTGGCTAACAATAAATGGAGACTTTTAGCATAAATCACGCCGGGCTTGTAGATTTCGCATTGTTAAACCCATTTCATTTATACTCCCAAGTACCGTTTTCCTAATTGTGAAAATTACATTCTCCATTTAATTTGTTATAACTATAAGTCTTATTAGCCCTATTCATTGGCAGAGATATTAAACCAGACCCTCCAGAATTTGCGATCGCTATTAACACAAATACAGCCAATCCCCACGAATTCATTACTACCGTGCAATTTTTGACCAATTACCGTAACTTTTCCACAATTTTTGACCAATCAAGATCCTGAAGACGCAGGAAACGTGTGATAAAAATGCTTCACATTTACCTTCAAAAATAA
>JAVGVS010001892.1:0-14472 GCA_032718565.1 Distichodus sexfasciatus
TTAAAAGAATAATTTATCAAAAATACTTTTAAAATAAGTACATATCTTAAAACAAAAGTCTAACTATGATTACAAATAACATTCTGCATTTGTAACTTAATAAAATATTAATAATAAAATACCACATTGAACATTAAAAGAATCAACTGAGAATAAATGCATATCATAAAATAAACGTATTATGATTATAAATAAAACAATAATAATAATAACAATAACAATAATAATATACAACATATTCATAATTAATTGAAACTAAGTTTAAACAATTTCAATTACTATTTTTATCATAAATATATAAACATTTTACAGTAAATAAACAATATCACAGTTAATAAATTAAAATCTAATTTCCTTTCCACATGTGTTGTTTATTATAATTTGATGGATCACCATTTTATAGCTTTAATTACTATTATTTAAACACCACAAGCCTAACCAGAACCTCAGTTCTAAAATGAACAGTTTTCTGCTCTTTTCCTATGTTTATTTAAACAAAAAATAAAAATCTTATTAAAGTTGGAACACCAGCTTTCCTTCCCAAATGTGCTGTACTCAGCCTGCAGCTGTAGAGTCTGAGGCTTGTCCTCAAAATAAATGTAGAACAGTCAGAAGAACACACACACACACACACACACACGTCTGGGTGCAGGGGACACGGCTGCTCTTAGCTGTCTCTTTGCCTTTTGCTGCTGAGATGTCAGCGTGTGATCTGAGTTTCCTGACACACGAGAGAGAGAGAGAGAGAGAGAGAGAGACTTGAAGGACAGACAGATAAAAAGAGGGAGACAGAAAGAGAGACAGACGGCACTCCCTTTTTTCCTCTCCTCTTCCGCTGGTCGGTCCACTCGTCCGGCATCATCTGTTCCTGGGCTGCTGTTTTAGCACACTCTCTCTGCTGTCATCTCGGAGTGGAGCGTCTGCCGCTCAGAGCGAGAAGGAGGAGGAAGAGGAGGAGGAGGGTGAAAAAAGCAGCATGCTCTGGCCCATTGTACTTGCTCTTTTGACCCCCCGTGTTGCCCATGAGCAGTGAAGGAGAACTTTTGACAAGCGGTGTCAGCGGTGACAGGCAATCTGGTCAGGCCGAGCCGGGACGCGCTGCACAAGTTTGAAAGGCGTTTGGAGTTTTTCTCCGGCCCGGTTTTTGCTTCAGCCGCACTGCATTTAAAGCCACACCTGCTGCCCGGACCCTGTGTGTCTCAGTGTGTGTGTGTGTGTGTGTGTGTGTGTGTGTGTGTGTGTGTGGAGCAGATATATATGTTAAGCAATCTCACACAGCCACCTGATCTACAGACAAACAAGTTATATTTGACTGAAGAGTTATATATATCGTCACCCTCTGAAAATAGTGGCTTATGTCACATGTTCAAGATTTTCTAAATAAAACGTGTGAATGTATAACAACTTTCAAAGATAAAATCTTACAAAAACAGATAAACATAAAATAACAAATGATGAGCATAATGACTAAAATGCACATACTGTATGTTAAATATCTAATAACACATAGTAAATAAATAAATAACAATTATAAAGACAGACAGAGAGAGAGAGAGAGAGAGAGAGAGATGGTGATGGTCACAGTAAGTGCTTACACAAACAGGGAGAAACATGAGAAATATGACAACCCCCTGCCAGTAACTTCTCACACACAGTGCTCTCTGTATGCACTCAAACACACACACATACAACCCACTACACAAACACACACACACACACACACACTTCAACTTGAATAAAAAGTGAATCAAAAGTGTAGGTTTTATGTCACCATAATGACACACGTCTCCACTTTAGCAGTGTGTAATCAGCTCAAAGATCCCATTACGGTGTTACTCACACACACGCACACACACACGCACACACACACACACACTTGTATGAGCATGTAAGGATATGAGCATGATGGGGACTTATTAGTTTTAGAGGAAGTTATTGCAGTGATTAACTTTGTAGGGTCTTGGGGTCTCCACATTGTTGCTGTGCAAATCAGAGCAGAGAATGATATATACTATACACATATACAGTACTGTGCAAAAGTTTTAGGCAGGTGTGAAAAAAATGCTGTAAACAAAGAATGCTTTCAGAAATATAAATAATGATTGTTTATTTTTTATCAATTTACAAAATGCAAAGTGAGCGAACAAAAGAAAAATCTAAATCAAATCAATATTTGGTGTTACTACCTTTTGCCTTCAAACCAGCATCAATTCTTATAGGTACACTTGCACACTGTCAGGGATTTTGTAGGATTATAGTCAGGTGTATGATCAACCAATTATACCAAACAGGTGCTAATGATCATCAATGTCACACGTAGGTTGAAACACAGTCATTAAGTGAAACAGAAACAGCTGTGTAGGAGCTTAAAACTGGGTGAGGAACAACCAAACTCCGCTACCAAGGTGAGGTTGTGGAAGAGAGTTTCATGTCATGGCAAGATTGAGCACAGCAACAAGACACAAGCAAGGTCTGCATCAGCAAGGTCTCTCCCAGACAAAGATTTCAAAGCAGACTGGGGTTTCAAGATGTGCTGTTCAAGCTCTTTTGAAGAAGCTCAAAGAAACAGGCAACGTTGAGGATTGTAGACACAGTGGTCGGCCAAGGAAACTTACTGCAGCAGATGAAAGACACATCAAGCTTATTACCCTTCAAAATCGGAAGATGTCCAGCAGTGCCATCAGCTCAGAACTGGCAGAAACCAGTGGGACCCAGGTACACCCATCTACTGTCTGGAGAAGTCTGGCCAGAAGTGGTCTTCATGGAGGAGTTGCAGTCAAAAAGCCATACCTCCGACGTGGAAACAAGGCCAAGCGACTCAAGTATGCATGAAAACATAGGAACTGGGGTGCAGAAAAATGGCAGCAGGTGCTCTGGACTGATGAGTCAAAATCTGAAATATTTGGCTGTAGCAGAAGGCAGTTTGTTCGTCAAAGGGCTGGAGAGTGGTACAATAATGAGTGTCTGCAGGCAACAGTGAAGCATGCTGGAGGTTCCTTGAACGTTTGGGGCTGCATTTCTGCAAATGGAGTTGGAGATTTGGTCAGGATTAATGGTGTTCTCAATGCTGAGAAATACAGGCAGATACTTATCCATCATGCAATACCATCAGGGAGGCGTATGATTGGCCCCAAATTTATTCTGCAGCAGGACAACGACCCCAAAGATACAGCCAAAGCCATTAAGAACTATCTTCAGCGTAAAGAAGAACAAGAAGTCCTGGAAGTGATGGTATGGCCCCCACAGAGCCCTCATCTCAACATCATCGAGTGTGTCTGGGATTACATGAAGAGACAGAAGGATGTGAGGAAGCCTACATCCACAGAAGATCGGTGGTTAGTTCTCCAAGATGTTTGGAACAACCTACCAGCCGAGTTCCTTCAAAAACTGTGTGCAAGTGTACCTAGAAGAACTGATGCTGTTTTGAAGGCAAAGGGTGGTCACACCAAATATTGATTTGATTTAGATTTCTCTTTTGTTCATTCACTGCATTTTGTTGATTGATGAAAATAAATGATTAACAGCATTCTTTGTTTAAAGCATTTTTTCACACCGGCCTAAAACTTTTGCACAGTACTGTATATATATGTGTGTGTTTGTGTGTGTGCAAGATACTAATATAAATAACAGCATTTAGGGATATTGTATATTTAGGGAACAAAGTAAAAAGAATGTGTTGTCCTTCTGACTTTCTATCTTTCATTTTCCACTTTCTTCTCTCTCTCTCTCTCTCTCTCTCTCTCTCCGTGGTTGTGTGTGGTGGTGTCCGTGGTGGTCTGAGCGGCAGCTCGCTGGTCCGTGGTCTGTGCTAAAGGTCAGCCCAGCTGGCAGCTCTTAGCACTCTGCATCGTGTGGCCGACTGTGGCGGACCTGCGAAAACCCGGCTGTCATAAAGCCTCGTCACAAGCGCAGCTTCTCATGTGGAAAAGGGCTCAAACCTCGCTCTGCACACACACACACACACACACACACACACACACACACACACACACACACTCCTTCTTCCACTTACTTCACCTTTTGAGTCCACAGGAAATTTTGAGCATTTTTCCATGCTTTTATTTTTAGGGTTAATATACTGTTTGTGTTTAAGTTACATAGTAATATACAGTAGCTGCACTGTATATTATATATAAAATATGCTCATGTCAGCTGCTCTCTGCTCCTTCACGGATGCATCACATACAGAGCTCAGATTTGGTTGTGGTGCCCTGTGTGCTGTGCTGTGTTCACAATAACAAATAATTACTCACTTTCATTTTTATCAAAATCACGTGTTTTTAATCTGTCTGGAAAGAAACTGCATTTCCCACAATCCCTGCATGCATGACTCCGGGCTGTGTCACAATAATGTGATGGGTGCATTCCAATTCTGAATGATCGGAATGATCACAGCGTGTGCATTACTCAGTCCCTACAGGATTTTGCAGGTCTTTTTTGAGATTGTTGCAGCCTAAAATGTCTGTTCTTGTGACAGCTTTTCTAACAAATTGCAATGAAACTTGTGGTGTTTTTAGTCATTTTCTTGTAATAAAGTTGTGGAAACTATGTGTAATTTTGTCCCCCTTTATAATGATTCTTCAACAATGCATTAAAATGATGGGAACAAAGCCACCATTATTTTTATTAACCATTAATCATTTAGTTTTGTTTGACAGTAAATGTGAGCTGTTTTTATCACACATTTCCAGCGTCTTCTAAATGTAACAAGGAAGTGAGTTTCTTGACGTATGGCTCAACGTTTTGCAGAAAACGACAATGGCTGTGGAAAAGTTGCTCAAAATTGCACGGTAGTAATGAATTTGCGGCAGTTGACTGAATTTGCGTTAATAGTTGCGATCCTGGGGGGTCTGATTACTGCTACAGTGTTACATGTTGACTGTTTTCACACTCAATCAAAACACTGTAATTACAGTTATACTCATGTCTTGTGATTCTTATAGTGTCTGCATTGTTTAACAGTGAGGTGTGGAATGTGAAAAACAAGAAATAAAAGAATTCAGTTTCTGGATTGTGCCAATATGGACACATATTGTTAAAAATATATATATTTTACATGTTTTAACTATATATTAACTATGTGGAACTGATTCTGACCTGTTTTAGGTAAAAATTAAAATGCATTTTCGTTCTACTTTCTGAGAAAGAGACAAAATTTTACTTGTCTATTTTATTTGTTTGTCTCTGTTATCTCTGTATCTATCTATCTATCTATCTATCTATCTATCTATCTATCTATCTATCTATCTATCTATCTATCTATATATATATGTACAGGATATTTGGCAATTCGGTACTGTAAGGATAAATCAGATTAGTTCCAGGCAGAAACTGTTTTTTATCCATTTGGATTGCATTTGGGTACAAAATAATGTTATTGGACGTTCTACAATAACAGCAGTAAGAACGCATTGTTGGATGTGGTAAATCTAGAGGAATACATTATTACATTTTTGTTATATTTATTTATCATATTTATTATTTTTATAGATCTTAGAATAGAATAGAATGTTTTGTTTCTGAAGTGAAGTCAAGTGAAGTGTTTTTTGGAGAGAGCCTAAACTAATACAACTGCATGACTCTGTTATTCTCACAAATCTGCAGGTTTAGCTGGATTTTTTACAGCACACTGTCACGTTATTTGACACTTTCCATGTCTGCATTGTTTAAAGGTGAGGTGTGGAAAGTGGAATCGTGGAAAAACGAGGAGGAAAAGAATTCAATTTCTGCTTCGTGCCAGATATTACAAATCTCACGTATGACACGAGGTCAGGGCCGGGTTCATGCCGTGTGAAGTCTTCCATTACGACTTACACGCCAGAAAACTGGCTCACATTTTACACTCTGGCTGTGTGTGTATATGTGTGTGTGTGTTTCTGTCTGTTCTAAACTGAGTTTTGGAGGACTCCACGCCTGCAGGTTTGAATAAACGCACCACTTGGGACACAAAAGGAGGATTTTTGACAAATTTGCTGAATGATTATAGTTAGTTCTAGTCATCTCTGCACCACAGCAACTCTCTACTGGCTAAACCCTTCAACTGATCTAGATGCAGCTGCGAGACTTGTCTACAATGTTCATAAATTCCCCACACCACCTCACAACCCGGGGCAGTTGGTAGTGTAACTGTTGGGGAGTTCACCCTGTGATCGGAGGGTCGACGTTTTGAATCCTGGAGTAGTAAAGGTACCTTGCTCATGAGTACCTCAGTGTGTATCTTTACCAGTCCTTGGATTCAAACCTGCCAACCTCCCGATCACGGGGCAAACGCACAAACCGTTACGGCATCAATTGGCAACTGAGGGCTATATGTTAAATTAAAAGCAATCATCTGATTGTATTCATCTCATTCTTGTGTGTTAAATGTGGGGCTGATGGTGGTCTAGTGGGTAAGATGCTCATCTTTGGACCAAGAGGTCATGGGTTTGGATCCAAACTCCAGCACTACTACCATTGGCCCTCTGAGCAAGACCCTTAAGCCTCAGGAAGACTGAAATAAAAGTAGCGTGAAATAAATGTGTGTACAGTAGAGTAGTAATGCCTAGACATAAATAATACAACAGCTAACTTTTCCCCGCTTCCGCCTCGCCACCTTTTTCACTTTTCCATATTTACAATACCTCTCTCTCTCTTTCTCTCCTCCTGTCCATCTCTTCCTCACACCTCCCCCCCTCTCCCTCTCACTCTCTCTCACACACTCTCAATTCGCTGCCATTCTGCCTCTTTTTCTCTCTTTTAACTCCCTCGCTCTCACCTCCGTGCATATTGCATTAAGCCGGGTGTCACATTATTAAACACTGCTCTTCTGCGTTTCGCCGGAACCCTGACCCCCATTCCCCTCGTTTTTCACCACCAGAAAGAGGTGACAACAGAGTAATTAACTACAGGCACCTCACACTTACCCCTCCATCCTTCCCGCTCTCTCTCCCTCGCTCCCTCCCTCCCACCTAATAACACCATCAGAATGGAGACTCAATACCTGGCAACTGCAGGCGTTTCATCTCCTTTAAAAAGGTAACAGGAATATGATTACATTTTATTTTGACTATGATGTTCATGCTTGCCTCAATACCGTGTCCACTAGGGATGCAACGGTGCAGCGTGCCCTCAGTACGTATCACGGTTTTTGGGTCACGGTATGGGTACGGTTTCGGTACGTTAATGTTATCTCAGCTCTACCATCCAGTAGGTTCTTTGCCTTTTCTATTTCTACAGCTGAAACGATTATTCAAACAACTCAAATAATTCAAGTACAAAAAATGGTCAAGGCAATTTTTATAGGCCGGAGTTCGTTTGATTCTTCTTCTAGAGCATTGGTTTGTTCGCTGTTGTTTCACACGGATGTTTATTAGTGACGCACGTTTTCAGTTCCGCGATCAAGGCAAAACCTGATCCCTCTGTATGTGAAAGTACTGTAAGATGTTCCATGCACAAAAACAAGTAAACGTGTAAAAACGCATACTTGACATTTATCGCGACGTAAACACATGCACTGTGTTTGTGAGCGTCATTACTCGCTAAAATCCTGCAATTCAGTCAAATCTCCCCTTTATTACAGAAAAACTCATATTCCAGCTGATAACGAACCACAACAACCAGCGTTCTACTCACAATACAGCCACTTATTGAGATTTTCAGCATTTATTCTGTAACGCTTGTCTATCGCTTTATTGTGATGTGGCTCCAAGTGGCGCGTGGGGGATTGTGGGAAATGTAGTTCTCTCCCAGAAATGCCAAAAGCAGCTTATCTTATAGACCAAAATAAGTCAAAATTGTTTCAAAAATTGACCCAAAACTTGAGTCATTCTTCATTTTCAATTGATCAGATTTTTTTGGTGGACACAGGCCCTTATGGAGTCATTTTTGTGCTAAAATTTGCTGAGTTTAACATCTTGTCTTCACATCCTCATCACTCGCTCCACTCTGTCTTACTCATTTATCGGCAGTGGCAGCAGGCAATAAGCATGAAAAACATTGGATATTGGATATCGTACATCCCTAAAAAAGTAGACATGGTAATAAGATGTGTAACAAAGACTGTAACTCTTCTCCAGTTTCTCACGTTGAGTGAAAGAGTGAGGTGTTCACTCTCGCTGGAGTGCCACATTTTCATGGCAGGAGCCGTTTGCTGATTTGATTCGATTTGTCCCCTCTGTATTTTTATTTTCAGGCCCCGAATCCTCGGCCTGTGAGTGTGTAAATGGAGCGGCGCTGTATACATACTAACCTAATTGGGTCTCAAATGCGCAATTCATTGCACATGGCCGTGGGGGTTTGATTCCGGCGCCGTCGCCAAAAAGAGCCGGGCCAGTCTCTATGTAAACGCCGGTCGCCGGCTCGGTAAAGTGAATTTCAGGAGGAAATAATATACTATATATCAAAATTGAGATGGGTAATAGGAAAGTGATTGTGACAATGCAATATTAGAAACATATTTCCATAATATTTTATTTATCATAGGTTCCACCTTTCATCGTCAGGGGAAAAGTATTTCATCTTGCAGCACAAACTGCAGTCTGTAGAGATTTTGACCCCAATATTGGCGTTAAAATGAGTATAGTGGGGAAGGAAGCGCACTTTCGTTTTTCCTGGGGTAAAATCATGCATAAAAAACAATTCATTTAAATCATCTAAATGTTTTTAAATTACGCCTGGTAATTTTTCTCTGCAGTTTGATCCCCGGGAGACTCCCGTTCAAAATGAACCTATAATTCAATTTCTAGGATGTGCATTTCAGGCTTTTATGTTGAAAGTAATTTCCACCTTTTGCTTAAGTTGGGGGCTGCGTGACGCCGCCGCTGCTGATCAACGTGAAAATTAGGAATATTTCTCTAATAAATGGCGTCGTCTTCACGCATCAGCATGAGTTTGTGTGTTAAATAAGGTAAATGGTAGCGCAGGCTTGTTTGTAGTGTTTCCTTCTCTCATAGTATCGAGGGTGTGTGTGTGAGTGTGTGTGTGTGTGCTTGTTAGTGTGTGTGAGTGGCTGGGTATTTATGGTGTTGTGGGGATGTTTTTTGTCCCCTAAAATCACTTTTATTCGTTTTTTGGGCTTTGTGGGGACATGTGAGAGGTTCCCAAGAGGAGAAATCAAAGCCAAAGCCAAAGTAAACTTTGTCATCCCTGCTATATATAAGGAACAAATAAAGCACAACAATTATATGTATGTATGTATGTGTGTGTGTGTGTGTATGTGTGTGTGTGTGTGTGTGTGTGGGTGTATGTGTGTGTGTGTGTGTGTTTTGTTATTTTGATGACTGTAATGCTGTGGATTTCCATTATTTAATGTGTTTGGTCATTAGTTGATGAAAGTATAATTCATAAAAGTGATCATACTCTCTCTCACTCCAACCTGCTGCTGATCTGGCACACATTTAAATGCCAGACAACTGAAACAGTAATCCTCCTCAAATGACTGTTGCTACAACACTGCTATAATATTTGCACAATGTTTGCACTGCCGCTACTTATTTGCACAACCATTGAACACTGAATGTATATATCACTGGTCACTTTCTAACTAACTGTATCTGCACAAATGATTGAAAAGTGTTGCACAGAATCTGGTTCTCCAATGCTGCTGTTTTAATATCTTCACAAACTTAAATGTCAGTCAGACTTTTTAAGAAGAGACTTTTATTAATAGACTGGATATAGTAATAATTCTTCATATTGAAACTGTTACTAACCTCATGCACATTCAGTGTAAAAGTCCATTTCCACTTTTGTAGATAATACTGCATCCAAACTGTCTCTCTTTCTACTTCCATTTCTAGTTCTAGTGTAAAGTTATATTTAATATTCTATTTCTAGTTTAAAATGTATATTTTGTATTCTATTTATATATTGTTTATTCTATGTGCCCTATCTGTTCTTTGTTCCCCGTTTCTTGTTGCACTGTGTAAACTGGAGCCACGTCGTCTTGTCTCTCTGCATATCTGTACAGTATATAGCAGAGATGACAATAAAGTTTACTTTGACTTTGACTTTCTCTCTCTCTCTCTCTTTCTCTCTCTCTGACTGTTTGTCTCTCTCTCCTCCTTGCTCTCTTATTTTCTCTCTCTGTTTTTTTATGCTCTCTGTCTGTTATCTCTCTCTCTCTGTCTTCGATCCACCTCTCTTTCTGATTCTCCCTCTCTCGTTGTTGATTTCTTTCCTTTTCTACCCCTTCATCCCTTTATCTTTCTTGCTTACTCTCCTGCTTTCTCGCTAGTGTAGTGTAATGGTTAGAGCATTCGCCTCGTGATCTGAAGGCTGCCAGTTTGAATTTACCGGACCGGTAAAGGTACCACTGCGGAACCCACGACCTCTTGGTCTAGCAGTGAGTGTCCTAACTAGCACGCCAACAACACTCTTTAGTTGAAACAGCTGAAATTCAACTATTGGTTTAAGTCTGGTGTTACAGCTGTGAAGAATATATGTAGTCTACAAAGTACCTCGTTCTGGATAAGGACCTGTGTCCACCAAACATGTTTTTTTGTGCTGAGAGCAGTCAAAGCCTCACTTCCAGAGTGCTTTCTTGACGCATCTCTCAGAGCTTGTTGTTGCCAAGCTACGAAAATCCTGCCCCTTTCTTGATTTTTATTGGCCAGCAAGTGAGAAGTGACATTGATGAGCGCAGAGTTGTTTTAAAAGTTGAATGGATTTCAACTTCAAGCGCTCTGAACGCTGAACCTTAAAGGATTTTTATTGAAAATTGGCGAAGCCAGCTCAAAAACTGCATTTGGTGGACACAGGACCTAAAAGCATCTGCTAAATGTGAATGTAAATGTAAGAACGTGGGGCGAGCAGCCTGGTCCTGTTAGTGAGAGCAGAGATGATGTTCCATCACAATGTGGAACGCTGCTTCAGTTTTTCACGCTGACTGCCTTTTTCCATTCCACCTCTCTCTCTCTCTTTTCATCCCTCGCTTCCCTCGTCCCCGCGGTGGCCCAGAGCCCTCTTCGGAAGCCCCTTTTTCCACCTCTGTCCCCTTCAATTGAGCACTGGTGGCACGGGCTTTTATTGATGTGTGCCGGTGTAAATCACCGCTCCATATTTTGTCATTCTGGTCATTTTGGACACTAAAGGATTACTTCAAGTGACTGGGCTCGGCTGTAATGCGGCGGCGCTTCTGTAGCCGGATCGTCTCCTGGGATACTCCAAGTGTCCGGCGTTCCGGCGCTCCGGAGCTACGACTCGGGCCACTTTGGGGTCTGATTGATGTGCGTTGGCCGTCGGCGGAGTCCCACTTAACAACAACAATGTCATCCAAAAAACAGCAGGAAAGAGAGACCGACAGCGAGAGAGAGAGACGGAGGAAGAGCCAGATTGGAATGGACGGGGCAGAACGTCCCCTAATTCAAAATTTATAAAGTTTTGAGGCTTGTTAGGTTTTTAAAGGACCAGATTAGACCTGATCTACCTTTGGTGTCACTGCGAATTAGAGCCATTAGTCCCCCGCTGGAGGACACAAAGAGAGAGACGAGCGAGCAACTGTCACCGCTCTGTCAGCCTCAAAAACAAAGAGGAAAAAGGGAATAAAGCCAGAGATTACACACGTTAACACACCAAAGCTCACGCCAACAGGTTAAATAATTTAGATTTGTCTTACATGGTGGAAATCTGTTTGAGTGAGTGCTATTAATCAGCGGTGTGCAGCAGGGGGTGCAACAATACATCGATCCTCATCAGAATATCAATATAACGATCAAGGAGTCAATAGCATTGGTCCAAAATAAATCAATCAGACATCAGTCATTCGATCAGTTGATATTTGAACGGTTATTTAGAACCATGACCAGAGGGTCACCCAGTTCAAGTCCTGGACCGGTCAAGCTCTAGTGGTTCGGACCCTCATTGTTGTGGATCTGGGAAGATATGAGCAGAATAAACAGACGTTCGCAGCCTCTCAGTGATCTGGTTAGGATATGATAGGACTGCAGAACGATTCGTTCAGGGATCTGGTTAGGATTTGAACCAAACGCCAACTTTCTGGTTAGGATGTAGCGAATTGCTACTTGTCAGCCGTTAGCCTGTGTAGCGTGGTGGTTAACCCAAATGTGGCTGAGAGTGCGAGTAGGTAGGATTGCCACGTGAGTTGATCTAAGAACTCTCTAACAAAAGAGCAAGGATTTCCACTAATTAATCGCGTTCTAGCAACACACGCTCGGTCAAAGAGATGAACCAAATAACCGGAGTACTCACAGTTGATGCCGACATGCGAGTCGGAGGGTTGGGCTGGTGACTCAATGACAGAGCAATTCGCCGCGAGGAAATGATTCCTTTTATACTCTTTGGACCCTGGCCGACCGTTTCTGATTCCTCCTATCGAGAGTGAGTGCGCGTGACACTCATCTTTGGACCAAGGGGTCATGGGTTCGAGTCCCACATCTGACACTACCATTACTGGGTGCCTGAGCAAGAATCTTAACCCCAAGTTGCTCCAGGGAGACTGTACCTGAAATTAAGGAAATGTAAGTCGTTCTGAATACGAGCTTCATGCTGTCAATGTCACTGAGGTACTCGTGAGCAAGGTACCGTCCCCAAGCACTGCTCTCCTGGGCCCTGCCAATGTCTGCTGACCACTGCTCCTTCATGCATGGGTCAAATGCAGAGCTCACATTTGGTTGTGGTGCACTGTGTGCTGTGCTGCGTTCACACTGACAAATAATCACACACATTGTAACCACTTTTTATCAAACAGGAATAAAAATGTCAAATTCAAGAGATTAGATATGAATGACAGACGTGCTTAGGTAAAAGTAAGGCTGTGCGATATGACCAAAATCTTATATCCTGATGTCATTTCATATTCTGATAATATATATCACAATATTGTATATTTTCTGTAAAGTTAGTGGAACTTTCACAAGCAAAATGTGGTGTCTGTGAAGGCTCAACTCTGCATACAATAACGCTTGAAAAATGATTTATGGAATGCTAAAGGTGCCACAATTCACCTTAAAAACACCCACTAGAGCATCGTTAAAGGGCCGCCTTTTACAGCGTTAACAGCATTTTCTACGGCATAAAAGCGCCAGTATGTTCCATAAAAATGTTTTAATAAATAAAATATGGGTGTTTCACTGTCAATTTATTGTGTTTGAAGCATGTGTGTAGGCAGAGTTGAGCGCACACAGACACCAGATTTTGCTTATGAAAGTTCTACTTCATCCTCAGAATTAAGGCACAAATATAACACCAGAGTATTCTCTGTGTCTACATCCACCGTCAGGGATCTGGTTGGGATTTGACACAATGCTAGTCGTTAGCCGTTAGCCCGTGTAGCTTGGTTGGTTAACCCAAATGCGGAGTGAGATGCGAGTAGATAGAAAAGCCTTGCGAGTTGATCTAGGAACTCTCTAACGAGAATCCGAGCTCTAACAGAGACACACTCAATCGAGGAGATTAACCAAATAACCCACAGTTGAGGCCGTAATGAATCGGAAGGTTGGGCTGATAGACTCAATGACTGAGCGGCGAGCTGCGAGAAAAAGCCTCCTTATATACTTTCTGAAACGCGCCGACTACTTCCAGGTCCTCGTATCAGTCACATGATCAGAGTGCGCGACATCCACTTCTGCAAACCCTTATCCAAACCATTTACAAATATTTCAATAAACAGATAGACGATAGAGTATAATTTCAAACGATAGATGTTTTAATTTTGTTTTTTTAATTTATTTTGTCAAGTTGCACAGCTCTAGGTAAAAGTAAAGACTGCACTGCAAAAAATGAATTTCAGAAAATAAGAAAAAGAAAAAGGATAATAAGAAAAAAGGTACCAGAATCAAGCAAAATTATCTACCAATATAGTGAGAAAATCTATCTTGTAAAGATCTCCTAAAACAAGTTTTTCCATTTTTCCATGTTTTTAGCTTTAATATTCTTAAAAGAACAAACTTGTTATGAATTCGTAGTGGAGAGCATCAGAACTCGTATCAGTGCTCTTAATTAAATTTCTTATTTCATTCTAAGAAGTTCTTATAATGAATACATTTTTCTTAATAAGATAATTGTAGCCAACGTTTCTTAAAATTAGATTATTTATATTACACATACAGGTCTAGTCAAGTCAGTTATTCTTAAAATAATAATAAAAAAAAAAGATCTATTTTTTCTTTTTAAGATTTTCTGGCTTGTTAAGATTTCATTTTTTGCAGTGTGCTTATCAAGTATGGCTCCAGTAAGAGTTAAAAACCAATTACACAGTACATAGTACAATCAAGTACTAAATAACACTGCTGTTAATTACTGCATATTAGATGCAAAAAGCTTCATTTGTTTAGTTTGCAAAAAAAAACTCACTGAATGTGTGAATCCAATAAAATATTTGATATTTGCCACATACACAGTTATACAATACTCTTAGAAGTTAACAACAGAAGACGTTAACAAAATATTATACAGAGGTGGAAAGTAATGAATTACATTTACTCGCGTTACTGTAATTGAGTACTTTTTGTGGGTAATTTGTAATTTTTTAAGTAG